>JAQQSW010023452.1:0-10270 GCA_028646575.1 Pseudocheirus occidentalis
GCTCTCTCATTACCCCCACCCCCCAACTTTCAAGTAGGACAAGATGGATTTCTATACCCCAGTGCCTGTATATCTTATTTCCCAGTTGCATGTAAAAAAAAAAAACCCAACATTTTTTAACCATTTATTTTGAAAACTTTGAGTTCCAGATTTTTTCCCCCTTTTTCCCTCCTCACCCACCCCTACTGGGAAGATAAGCAATTCAGCATAGGCTGTACATGTGTAGTTACCCAAATCATTTCCCTAATTGTTATATTGTGAAAGACTAACTACATTTCCCTCCATCCCGTCCCACCTCCCACTTATTCTATTTTCTTCTTTGACCTTGTCCCTTTTCATAATGTTTGCTTCTAACAACCCTCTCTCCCAATCTGCCCTCCCTTCTATCCTCCCCCATCTTAACCCCTACCCCCCTATTTTCTTGTAGGGTAAGATACCCAATTGAGTGCGTATGTAATTCAATCCTCATGCCAAATTCAATGAGAATAAGCTTGTCCCATTCCATTTCATCTTCCAGCTCTTCTCCTCCATTGTAACAGTTTTCTCTTGCCTCTTTAATATGATATAATTTACCCCAATCTATCTCTCCCTTCCTCCTTCTCCAAGTAAATTGCTCTCTCACCTCTTAATTTTATTTTTAAAGCATCCTCCTTTCATATTCAATTCATCCTGTGCCCTCCATCTATGTATACATGAACATACATATGCCCACACTCATATATATATATATTCAAATACACACACCCTCCTATAGATACATATATGTATACATATTTACATATATATTCCCTTCAACTATCCTCATACTGAGAAAAGTCTTAAGAGTTACGATGATCATTTTTCCATGTAGGATTCTTTCTTGAATTTGAAAGTAAAATTTTCTGTTCAGCTCTGTTTTTTTTTCATCAAGAATGCTTGAAAATTCTCCATTTCATTGAATGACCATATTTTCCCCTGAAGCATCATACTCTTTTTTTGCTGGGTAGGTGATTCTTGGTTTTAATTCTGGCTCCTTTGACTGCCATAATATCATATTCCAAGCCCTTTGATCCCTTAATGTAGTAGCTGCTAGGTCTTGTGTTATCCTGATTGTGTTTCCACAATACTCAAATTGCTTTTTCCTGACTGCTTGCAATATTTTCGTCTTGACCTAGGAACTCTGGAATCTGGCTATAATATTCCTAGGAGTTTTTTTGGGGGGGGAGTGGATCTTTTTAAAGAGGCCATCTGTGAATTCTTTCAATTTTTCCCTCTGGTTCTAGAATATGAGGGCAATTTTGCTTGATAATTTCTTGAAAGATGGTGTCTAGGTTCTTTTTTTAATCATGGCTTTCAAGTAGTCCAATAATTTTTAAATTATCTCTCCTGGATCTATTTTCTAGGTCAGTGGTTTTTCCAACAAGATATTTCACATTGCCTTCGATTTTTTTCATTTGTTTGGATCTGTTTTGTAGTATCTTGATTTCTCATAAAGTCAGTAGCTTCAATTTACTCCAGTCTAATTTTGAAGGAGTTATTCTCCTCAGTGAAATTTTTGAAATTTCTTTTCCATCTGGCAAATTCAGCTTTTTAAGGCATTCTTCTCCTCACTGGCTTTTTGGGGCTTATTTTGCCATTTGAGTTAGTCTATTTTTTAAAGTGTTATTTCCTTCAGTGTATTTTTGGGTCTCCTTTAACAGACTGTTAACTTACTTTTCCTGATTTTCTTGCATCATTCTCATTTCTCTTTCCAATTTTTCCTCCACTTCTCTTACTTGATTTTCAAAATCCTTCTTGAGTTCCTGTAACCAGTTCATATTTTTCTTGGAGGCTTTTGACACAGGAGTTCTGACTTCACTGTCTTCCTCCAGCTGCATGCCTTGATCCTTTTTGTCCCTAAAAAAGGATTCTATTGTCTGTTTGTGCTTCTGTGCTGGCTCATATGGCCAGACAATTACTTGACCCTTGAGTTCTTTGCCATGGTAGAACTATGCTTCCAGAATGGAGAGAGCTTTGTCCCAAATCACTCGAATTTTCACAGCTGCTGGAGCTATTAGGAGGACACCATCTCTACAGCTCCCACAAGCTCTGGCTCACTGGTCACACACCCCAGGACCACCACCCAAGACCTCAATCCAGATATAAGCAGGTTAAAGCAAGAGTGATTACTTTCTGAATGGTTGCTTGGTACCCCCTACAATCTTCAGGCCAGGAGCTCCTGAGGCAACCATGCAGCGTAGCTGCCATGACTCTGCTGCTTCTTGACCTGGGTACAGCAGCTGGACCACACTCTTCTGTCCCCCCCCTGTTTTAACACATTTCCACACTGACCTTTTACTTTGTCTTTGGCATTTGAGAAGTCTGGAAGCCACAACAACTGCTGGTTATTTACTCTCTTGAAGTCTGTTCTGGCTGCTGCTGGTCGGGGCCACCCTGGGGCTGGAACTGCAGAGCTCCTACAGGACTGTGCTTGGTTCCCAGTGCACCGGGATAGATCTTTCCTGTTGGTCTGCCAGTGTTCCTTCAGCAGGAGATTTGTTTCTTTCTGTCACTTTGTGGGTTCTATGGCTTTAAAAATTTGTTTAGAGTCATTTTTTTACAGGCATTGGAATTGTTTGGAACTGGAACCCATGCCAAGTTTGTGCTTCTACTCTGCCATCTTGGCTCTGCTTGTTTATAGCCTTTTTAAGTTAACTAATCACAGAACACAGAACCTTCTTTAATGTGGGTATGCCATTGCTGGGTCTTGTGCCAGTGTCTTTCATGTCCTTCAGAGAGATCTTGAGAGTGTCCTTATATCACTTCTGATCTCCATGTGAAAGTGTTCTTTGTGTGAGTTCTCTGTAAAATAGTAATCTAGGCAAACATAAGTTTGACATTTGAACCACATGGCCAGCTAGTTGGAGTTGTGTTCTCTGTGGTAGAGTTTGAATGCTTGGCAGTTCAGCTCAAGAAAGGTCCTCAGTGTCAGTATTTTGCCAGGCAATCTTCAGCATCTTCCTAAAATAGTTCAAATGGAAGTGATTCTGTTTCCTGGCATGACACTGGTATACTGTCCAGGTTTCATAGACAACAATGAAGTCAACACAACAGCTCTGTAGACCTTCCGTTAAGCAGGCAGTATAATATCTCTTCTTTCCCACATTTTCCTTCAGAGTCTCCCAAATACTGAGCTAGCTCTGGCAATGAGTGTGTCAACCTCATCTATGTGTGCTTCCCTTGAAAATATACTGCCAAGGAAGTGAACTTATCTGTAGTATTCAATATTTCTACATTTGTTGTAACCACTGGTTCTGTGAATGGATGGTGTGGTGCTGGCTGGTGGAGAATCTCTGATTTGAGGGCTTTTTTTGGTGTTAATTGGCAGGCCAAAATTAACACAAGTTGTAGAGAATTATCTATACTTTGTTGTATCTCAGACTCAGAGGCTGAATTGAGTGCATAATCGTCTGTGAACAAAAAGTCACACACCAACTCTTCTTCTACTTTAGTCTTGGTTTATAGCCTTTTAAAGTTAAATAATTTAGCATTAGTGTTGTAGCTGACCTTGATGCTGTTTTCATTCTTGTTGAAGGTGTAGGACAACATTGCTGGAAACATCATGCTAAAAACATGGAAATAATCACACTTGTTGGTGACAGGGAAAACTCTATTATCCAGAACCCATGCAAGCATGCTGTCATGGAAGTGGCATATAATACTGATGAGCTGGGCAATCAAATTTTGCTATGATCTTCCACAAGTCCTCATAACTGACAGTATAAGAGGCCTTGGTCATATTAATGAACATTGTATATACCTCCGTTCTCCTCTGGGCATTTCTAGTGGAGTTGTTGGATAGTAAGTAGCATGTTAACCATTCCTCATCCCTTTCTGAAACCGCACTATTTCTCAGGTAGATGACCATCTCGCAGGTGAAGAAGAGAGCTCTGGTAAAAATCTTTCCAGCAATCACTAAGAGAGAGCGCCCTTTGTGGTTGACACAGGACAACTTACTTCCTTTTCCTTTATAGAAATGGACTATGGAGACATCCTTTATCTCCTGGGAGATAACTTCTTCTTGCCATATAACCCAGAAGATTTTAGCCAGCTTTTATATGAAGAGTGGACCCCTTGCCTTCTACACCTCTGCTGGAATGGAATCAGCACCACATACTTTGCTACGCAAGTGGAGCCCAATTGCATTTTAAACCTCTGCTTAAGTTGGAAGTTTGGTTAGAGAGGGATTGACTTCAGCCTGAGGCTTTAGCATTGATTGATGACAGTCTGTTGAGAACACTATGGAAGTATTCATCTGCCTAGGATCATGTTCTTATCACTGATCAGTGTGACTCTACCAGCACTGAACAGTTGAGATGCACCAAAAGTCTTTGGCCCATTGTTACTATGAGCATAAAAATGAATTTCATCTGCCTTCTTACTGAGCCAAGAATCCTGCATCTCTAAGCTTTGCTGGTACTTTATTTTTGATGGAGTTAAATGCTGCATTCTCAGAGATGGATGAACTATCCTGTTGGTAAACGCTGTGAAGTTCTTGTTCTTCATTTAGTGGCTTCTGAATTCCACTCTCACTGTCATCAGTCCTGATGTGTGTAAGTGTTTTGGCCCAGATGAATAAATACAGTGCCATATACCAAATCTCTGAAAGCTGCTCACTCTTTTTCTGCTCCACTGTTGCCAGTTGTATGTTGGTTCCGTTTCCTTCCAAGTCAGCAACAAATTGTTCACGTATGGAGAAATGCTCTAATCTGTTGATGTTGAGTCTTTTGATAGTTGTCTTGCCTTGTGTTTGCTACTTTGTTGAATCCAAATATTTAATTTGGAGAGGATAAGTCTATAATCAGTCCAGCACTGTGTACCACATGTTGGCTAGGTCACTCTCAAATCCTGTGTCTCTTCTCCTTACAATGACATAGTCTATTAAATGCCCATGTTTGCCATGAAATTGCATGCATGGAGTTTTATTGCATTTAGGTAAATGGATGCCAATGTTGGTGATGAGAAGGTCTTGAGATACACAAATCTTTAGTGGTGACTGTTTCTGTTGTTGTTTCCAACTCCATTCCTCCTAAGGACTCCTGCCATACCTGGTAGTCAGTTTCTGCTCTGGTATAAAAGTCATCCAGACTTACAAGCTTGCCTTCTTTTGGCATTTTGATGATGAAGGTCTCTAGGCCTTCATAAAAATTTTCTTTGACCTTATCAGGGTTCATCGTGGTGGGAGGATACTTACTGATGATAGTGGCATGGCATTTTCCTGTAAGTGGCAATCACATTGTCATGAGCCTATCATTCATAGCCTTTGGGAGGCATATAAGCTTGCTGACTAGATGAGATTTAAATGCAAAACCTATGCCAGCTTTGCTCCTTATCCTAGAAGCCACTCTAGAAGAACATGTATCCATCTCTGATTTAAGTAAACTGGCCTTCATTGGCCAGCCTTGTTTCACTCAGGGCTGATATTTGGATGTGATAACTGTTGAGTTCTCTCACAAGAGCCATCCATCTTTCAGATCTACTGGATTCCATGTTGTCTGTAAGTGTGTGCACATTCCAACAGTGAGTGGAATCATCTTCACAAAAGTTTTTTGTACATTTGTTTTATGTTTTGACTACAGGGTGGGATTCCTGCCTGTCGCATTAAGCAGGCCAGGGTTAGGTGAAGAAGACAATTTTTAGGCTGTCTTTTCTGGCTCCTTCCTCATGCCAGGCGGTGAGCAGTATGGTCCTTCAAAAAAGGTGCTCAGACACCCAGGGAGCTGCTGAATCCCACTGCTGCTTCCATCTAGTGAGAAGACAATTCAGTTCCAGAGTCACTTGAGTTTCAGATTTTTCTCCCCTCAAAAATTATTTTTAAAAAAATGTAATCTAATTTTTTCTTGATACTTGAGAATTTTTGTCTTTTTAATTTTGTGGTTCAACAGTTATGTGCATTGATTGTTCATAATTTCAATTTCTTCCCATGTATTTTATATAAACTTTGCTTTTCTTATTAAAATTTATTTTTTTCAAATAAAAAAAAACTTGGAGAGAGTCTGGGTCACCTGTATTCATGGTTGTTACTTTGTCACTTGCTCTTCCCACAGGACTTCATTGTTTGAGATGCCTGTGGTCTATCCAAGTAAAACATCTGAAAGGCAGTTAGTGATATGGGACTGGAGGACAAAAGAAGGATTAAGGTTCAAGATATAAATCTGGAAAATAATCAGCTTCAGCTTGAACCCATGGAATCTGACTAGCTAGCCAAGTGAGAATGTAGAAAGAAAAGAGATGAGGTCCCAGTAAAGAACCTTGGGTGTGATACAGATCCAGAAAAGGAGACTGAGGGGTGGCATGAGAGGCAGAAGGGAAGCAAAGAGATGGGAGAGTCATGAAAACCCAGAGAGGAGGGACTGTGCAAGAGAGTTAACATGTCCAGTGATGCAGACACATCAAGCAGGATGCAGACTGAAAAGCCGTATGTTTAGCCATCCCTGATAACTTTGGAGAGAGCAGGAGAGAACAATAAGGTGCTTTCTTTATTGTCCCCTCTTTCTTGTTAAACTTGAAACTCTCCCTCCTAGTTTCTTCCTTTCTATCTACACACACATGCCAGAGTATTAATACAAATAATAAATAAAACCCCACAAAATAAACAACCCTCCCTGCATGCCAGTTAGCTACCATCCTAGACCTCCTTTTCCCTTCTTGGCTAAATTCCGAAAGGACCTTGGTGCCCCTGCTTCTATTTCTCTCAGGAGCCATCTGCAGTCACCCTGATCTATATCTGGCCAGTGGACCCAAATGGTTCTGGAGAATAGAATGAGGCAGGTGACCGTGCACATCCCTGCCTCCTTGAAATCGAATTCACTTGCAAGTGATGGCATCACCTTCCTGATGTCAAAGTCTTCTTCTGAAAATGAAGGACATTTTCTTCTCATTCTCTCTGAAACCTTCTGAGATGTGGCTTCTCATCTGACTCAGGGGCACCACCTAGAGGCATTTAGCATATGAATTCTTTGAGGGCAGGCAGTGATTGTCTCAATTTTGTATTTATTTCTCCAGCACTTAGTACAGCTCCTAGCACTGAGTGCTTAATAAATGTCTACCAATTTATTAATTCATCAATTAATTTATCAATCAATCAATTAATTCATGTACCCCACTATTTCTTTAGAATGCAAGGCTGTCCCAAGGAATCTATGTATTCAGGGCAAGTATCACAAATTATGTTTAGGGCCAGCACTATGAAATGCATTCTCAGTGAAGTAGTAGTGGAGGGCGTGTGTGTGTGTGGGGGAGGAAGTGGTAGATGGAAGAGAAGAGAAGAGGGGGGTGGCACCTTCCACACAAAGGCAAGATAAAGATCCTGGTTCATTGACGCAAGGCTATTGAACATGAGTTGAGGAACAGGTTTGGAAAGTGCTCATCTCAGCCTATCATCTAGTAGCTTCCTAATTTAAGTAATTATTCATGCTAGCTAAGTAGTAAGCTTGGTTGTTTTTATGCTGCTGAAAAACAACAAGTGTTATTGTGCCCTGGGAAAAAGATCCGATCACCACACCCTAGTTACACCTCTGTAGGAATGCTAGATTTATGCCTTTTATGGCTTTTAGTGCTATAGTTCCATGTTTGTTTCCACAGTTGAGCTAAACCAAAATAAAACAAATCAGAAAGGAAAATCTCCAAGTAACCTTGAATTCCTGCTATGTTCTCAACTCAAGGATGCTAGTGTAGCAAAGGCAGGAGGGCTCTGCGTATCCCACCAGGTCCTTGCTAGGGCTTCCTTGCAGTATTTTGGGACTTAGCCTCTACAGCTGGAACAACAGAGACCAGCCTCGGGCACGAATTAACATAAGCCCCAAATCCCTTTTTGCAATTGACATTTTAATAACTCATTAGGAATATTTTCAGATTCCTAGACCAAAGAACAGATATTGTGGAATAATGAACTCTTCTTTTTTTTTTTAAATTCATTCAGTTTTATTTTTCAACATTTGCTTTTATAAGAATTTGAATTCTAAATTTCGCCCCTCCCTCCCCAAGATGGTGTGCAATCTGATACAGGCTATACCTGTGCAGTCATATTAAGCATATTTCTACATTAGTCATGTTGTGACAGAAGAATCAGAAGAAAAGGGGAAAAACACGAAAAAGAAAAAAAAAACAAAAAATAACAAAAGAAAGAGAAAATAATGAGCTTTGATTTGCATTTAGACTCCACAGTTCTTTCTCTGGAAGCAGATAGCATTTTCCATAAAGAGCCTTTTAGATAATGGGCTCTTCTAAATTCACTAATGATTCAGCATCAAGAAGGAGGGAGTCAGTGTGGTATGTGGGGGGGATCTTCTGGGACTCCACTCCATCATTTCTCTTGCTGTTTAGACACTGGGAATCCTCTGTCCTGGGCCTTCCTCCCTTTATGAATGAATTCCTTCCCTGGAACCTTAGGAAGGTCCCCAGACATGTTCCACCTTACTCTTGTCTGGTCTCTTTCCAGATTCCATCTCCCTCTCCTCTCTGTACCTCATCTATCTTTCTGAATCCCCATTAGAATGCAAATTCTTTGAGGACAGGTACTTTCCTACTTGCTTGTATTTTCATCTGTAACACTTATCCCAATGCCTGGTTATTAAATGCTTTAAAAATGTCTCTGTTGCATTCTTTCTCTATGTCTCCTTCTATCTCTGTTTCTCTGTCTAGCTGTATGATTTTGGGGGAGTTGTTTAATCTTTCTAGGCCACTGGTTCTTCATCTATAAAATGAGAGAGCTGGAGTAGATGGGAGCTGAGGTCCCCAGGAACTATAAATCTGGAATCCCTTCATCTTCTGATCCTAGGTTACAGCAGCAGCTGCCTGTCTGCAAGCCCATGAGAAGACCCTGGGCACTCCACGAAGTTTCTTTTGTGCTTGTATCACTTTTCTTCTAAAGGACCTTCTTGAGATAGAGGGATGAGGTCACAAAAGCCCGTGTATATGGAAGGCTCTGAAGCTGTGACAAACAGTGGTTTTAAAGAAGGAAAGCTCAGGTTTCACCATTTTTTTTTAGGGATCTGAATGAGGACCATTATCCCCAAGACACTGGACTCCTCTTTGCCAGTTATCCCTGGTCCCATGAGCTTTATTCTCCTTCCAGAAGGGAATAAGTATTTATTAAATGCCTACTAAGTGCAGGCACTATACTAAATAGTACTTTATAAACATCTTATAATTTTCTTTACAACAGCCTTGCAAGGTACTTGCTATTATGATGCCCCATTTTAGAGTTGAGGAAACTGAGGCAGATAGAGGTTAAGTAGCTTGCCCAGGGTCACACAGCTGGTAAGTGTCTGAAGCTAGATTTTCTTTTCTTTCTTTCTTTTTTTTTTTTTTGGAAAGGGGAAGGCAAGGGAATTGAGGTTAAGTGACTTTCCCAAGGTCACATAAGTAGTAAGTACGTCAAGCGTCTAAGATGGGATTTAATCTCACTCCAGGGCTGGTGCTCTGTTCACTGTGCCACCCCGCTGCCCCTGAAGCTAGATCTGAGCACAGGTCTTTCTGATTCCAAGTCCAAAACTGTATCTACTAATCCTTTGTCTGAGAAGAATGCTTCCATTGGAATAGATTTCTGGTTTTCAGCAGTGTAACTAACTCTTCTTGTCCAGAAAATCAGACTTTGGTGAGAAACGAGCTCAAACAAGCCTGACCGATGGAGGCATATGGGAGGATTCATGGAGGCTGAAATCAGGCTGCTTGTTGGCTGCCTGCTGCTATAGCCAGCCAGAAACAGATAGTGCTGACTCTTCAGTTCTGGCCCATTTAATTGAAGCCTTAGAGGCTGGAGGGCCCTTCAGTGCACCTGCTAGCTTTATTTTCAACCTTGTAGATGTGGCTACAAATGGGGCCCATGTTGCTAAGGAAATTTTCTTGGTTTAAAATAACCCTCAGCCTGCTGGCAGCACAGCTGCTAGGAAGCGCCTTTTCTACAGATCACAGCATCACAGACCTACAACAGGATTGGAAATCCACATACATGCCATCTTTTCTACCCTCCTGATTTTACAGATGAGGAAAGTGAGGCCTGGAGAATTTAAGCATCTTTTTTTTTCTTTGTTCTTTTTTTAACTTTATTTTTATTTGTTTTCTTGTTTACATATTCATTTTCATTACATTTTTGAATTACAAATTTTCTCCCCATCTTGCCCCCTGCCCCACCCCTAAAACAGCAATCCCACTGTAAAGCCCCTCCCCTGCTCTGTTCTCTTATTTTCTGGTAGGGCAGGGAGGGTCTCCCTATCCTAGCCCCTGTATATCTTAATTCCTAGTTGCAGGT
>JAQQSW010023453.1:0-10270 GCA_028646575.1 Pseudocheirus occidentalis
TTGGTGAGCATGGTAAGAATTCTTTTATCTTTCCACGCAAGAAGCGTAGTATTATTCTTCCTGTATGCAACTGTTTTAGTGCTTGAGAGGGGACATCCGAGTGATATGCTAGAATTCTGATGTCCCCTGAGAGGGGACAGCGGAGTGCAAAGGGTTAAAGTTAGGAAGAGTCAGTTTTGAATTCTGACTCTGACTTCATTAGTGATGTGACTTTGGGCAAGTCACTAAATGTCTCAGCTTCAGTTTCCTCATGTGTAAAATGGGGGTAGTAATAACACCCACATCTCAAGGTTGTTGTGAGGGTCAAATGAGACAATATGCAAAACAATTTGTAAACCTTAAGGTGCTAGTTCTTACCATTATTAAGGTTGATTTTGACTTATGATGATAATGATGGTTTAACCAATGGGTTTTTGGTTAACCTAAGTAAAGGTCACACAGTACCACTTTCCAAGTGACTGACACTTTTCCCCTTCCCTTTCCAAACAGCACATCACAATTCCCCGGCCTGGTTATCCAACAGAAGTACGAACTTTCACATTTTATCTTTCAAATATTGGCAGGGATAGCCCCCAAGGGAGCTTTGATTGCATCCAGCAATATGTGTCCAGGTGAGTGATGTTATGGAATAATTAGTGTTAATGCAAATATGCATTGACATGGTGTTACCTGCCCTTTTAAAAGTTGTGGCTCTACCTACAGTTAAACCAAATTTCATTTTTAAAACATGTTCTCCAGGATCTCTAAATCACAGAATTTTAGAGCTAAATGCAACTTTGAATCTTGTAACATGGGATATCAGAGGTGGAGAACATTAGAGACCATCTAGTCCTTTTATTTTTACAGATGAAAAAATTGGGGCCCAGAGAGGGGAAATTAGTTCAGTTGCCCAAAGCCATTGGGTCAGTAGCATTGCTGGCACTAGAACCCAGATTTCCTAGAGCTGTCTAGTGAGAAGTATATGTAATCAGGAGTGTTTTCTAGTATGCTAGGTTGGGGTAATCTGCTGGAGAGTGACCTTAATAGGCTCTTTGGTGGTTGAATTACTGTTGTTCTTTTTGAAATGTATTTGTAGAAGGGAGACATTTGAAGGCAAGTGACAGCTTCCAGGAAATGATCAAGTCTTGGGGTTTCTTGGCTTTCAGTTATTTGCTAGTAAAGTGGAGCACTCAGTTTCTTATTTGTGTTTCAGCAATGGAAATGTCCATCTGGACTGCCTGGGCAGTATACAGGACAAGATTACTGTGTGTGCCACTGATGATTCTTACCAAAAAGCCCGGCAGAGCATGGCCCAAGCCGAGGAGGAGACCCGTAGCCGCAGTGCCATCGTCATTAAACCAGGAGTTCGTTATATCGGTAAGGAGCATGGTTATCTGAGGGCTACACGTTGATTTATCAAATGTTAAATGCCTCCAAAATAATGTTAAACTTTATAACCTGGCTTCCCACACCACTTTGCCCACCTTCACTGGCCAATGAATGTTCTTACCAAACTCTTACTTCCTGGGTCTAGAACTTATTCCATGTTTGCCCTCTCCTTCTCTCCATTTCAGTAGGTTGAAATCCTTCCCTTCTTCCAAGACCCAGGCCACATGCCACTTACTGGAAGTCTTTCCCTAATCACCTGTTATGAAAAAGATCTTTCCCTCTTGATTTTATGATGCAATGTATTAGTTTTATGCTATTGATAATAATCTTAGTAGGCTCTATTTCTGTAGTCCTTTAAAGTTTACAAAGATCTTTCCTATAACAACTTTATGAGATAGGTAGTAGTATTGTCCCAATTTTACTTACCAGGAAACCAAGATTTATACAATTAACATTTTTTAATTTGTATTTTTCACTTGTTCACCTTGACTCAAGTCTTTGAATGGCAGGTGACCCTGCTTCTGAAAGGTTCTGTCAGCAAGCATAAACTCTGGCAGCTCCTTCCAACCTGGGATGGCTGGTCAGTACATTTCTGTAGCAATCATAATACAAGGAGAAGGCAGTAGAGAGAGAGAAGGTCATTACCAAAGATGGCATGTAGATGGAAAGACCATATACAATATTGTTGACAATAGATTGATAATCCAATGAGTCAACAATGGATTTCTGTGGATACAACAACCAAAGAAGAGGAATTATGATCTATGTCAGTGGGGAGTACCCGTACCTATGATATCACAGCTTTTGGTAGTACACACTCTGTTGCATATTTAAATAAAGGTAAATTATGTACAGCCCTTACTGTTAAGGACTTAACTTTCTAGTAGTTAAAACATTTACAGTAATGAACATAGATTAAACTATGCTTAATATATAATAATAATAAAAGGCTATGAGATCAGGTGATAAAGAGTAATATCAGTTAGGAATGTCAAGGAGGAATCATGGGGGAGAAGCAGGCCTCAAATGTTTCAATAGAAAGTCTTAGAAAAGGAAATTCCAGGTGCAAGGGCATGGGTGTCCAGAAAGGGTGAGTTGCATTTTGCTTAGAGTAATGCATTTTAACTTTTAACAGAGAAATAGTAGGACAGAAGTTAGCAAGGGTTAGGTTAGAGGCAGATCAGAGAGAGTCTAGAACAGTGGTTTTTAACCTGTGGGCCGCTACCCCTTTGGGGGTCGAACAACCCTTTCACAGGGGTTGCTAAGACCCTTTGACATATTTCCGATGGTCTTAGGAACCGAGACACCGCTCCTCTATCCATCTCCAGGTGGGTCCACCCACATGCAGATACACTCACATATGAGTATTAAAGAGTCACAGCATAAAGAAGGTTGAGAACCACTGGTCTAGAATGCTAGGTTCCACCATGGTCGGTGATAAAGAGTCATTGAAAAGTTTTGAGTGGAAGTGCTGTGTAGTGCTTGTGATAGAAAATTAAGTAAAGGATGGATTGGAAGGAAGAGAGATGAAGGCAGAGGTGAGTTAGAAACCATTGTTGTCGAGACAAAGGTCTATACAGCTGGTGTTCATGGGAATAGGAAATAGAGGAGGGAAGGAATACTAGAGATGTTGTGCTAGTAATTACTTCTTAGAAGTAATTTTCCGAAAATTTTTATTCTGAGCATCCTTCCAACATTTGAGTGTACACTGTAGTGCTGAGCTATGGGAAGTGACATACCTCACGAAGAGCTAGCTGTCTCCTGGAGAGATGGCACATGTACATGAAGATCTCTGCCCAAATACATGGTGTGGCAGATTCTGTAGGTATCCAAAAGAAGAAGATGATCATTAGACTGTCCTGCTTAGGAAGGCTTTGTAGAGTTCATGAAGTTAGCTTGGCTGTGAAGGAAGCAGGGGAGATAGGGCCTGCAGGGTTAGGGCTGAACTGGCCTAGTAGAGGGGGTAGGTGAGAGGTTGTTGATGTGACCATTGGATATGGAGTCAGAGAATCTAAGTGGGGATCCCAGTTTCATTGATTCTCCTGTCTGTGTGCCTTTGAGCTCTCTGAGCCTTGGTTACTTCATCTGTAAAATGGCAGGGTTTGACAAGAAGGCTTTTAGGGTCCTTTCCAGTACTAAGCTGAGGAAGTTATGATCCTGCAGTCTGAGAGGATGCTTGCATTGCTTCTCTGCTGCAGCTTGGTGAAGGCCACCTGCCCCTGCTGTACTGCATCAGTCCAGCTTCCTCGTTCCCTGCTCTGGTTCGGCTGGGTCCCATAACTTCCAGTTTTCTCAAGGAACTTCATGAGATATTGAAAGTGACATTTTCATTTATTTGAATTATTAGGGGGAAAATGGAGCAATAAAAAGTATAGAGGCAAAACCATATAGTGGGAGGAGCTGAAGACCTGATGTTAACTTTTTAAAAACTTTGCTGCCCTGGACAAATCACCTCTCAGGTTTCAACTTCCTCTCTAACTATCAGTCAGCAGGCATTTATTAAGTGCCCACTTCATACGCACAAATGAAACAACAAAGAGTACCTGTGTGTATACACACACCCATGCCCACAGAATAAGTATAAAGGGAATAAATCTGAAGAAGTTAAATGAAAAATAGCTTGAAAGGTAACATGAAAGAGATCAGGAAAAGTTGCATGTGGCAGGTGGTACTTGGGCCTCATGTATAAGGAAGAGAGGAATTCTGCTAGGTGGCATTAAAGAGTATATTCCAGGCCTGAGGGATGGCTAATGCCAAGTCATAGGGACAGGAAATAGTGTGTAGCACCATAGGAAAGTCAGATTTGTCCTTCACAAAATCCCCTTTGACATCAGTGTGTAAGACAGACAGGAGATCTGAGTCAAGGTGGTACATGTTTGAATAGTGAGAAGAGGTTGTGTTTGAGATATGTTGTGGAAATAGAAAGAGCAAGATTTGCAAGCTGATTGGATATGAAGGAGTATGAGGGGTCCAGGATAGCACTGGGAGAGTGATGGCACTTTTGACGGTAATAAGGAAGGTTAGAAGAGAGAGAGGTTTGGTGGGAGAAGGGACATGTTGAGTTTGAGAAGTCTCTGAAACTTACCATTTGACATGTCCAATGGACCACTGGTAAACTAGTGCTGAATAAAATAGATCAGTGGCCTTTATTTATTTATTTATTTGGCAATTAGGCATTACCTTTGGAGAGAACAGTTTCAGTTGAGTAAAGTCTCAAGCCAGATTGCAGAGGGCTGAGGAGTGAAAGGAGGAAGTGGAAGCAGTGAGTTTTGGGAACTTTTCTAGGAGTTTGACTAAGGGAGAAGAGGTAGAAGACAAGAGTTTGAAGGGATAGTTGAGTCTAATGAAAATGTTTTTTTAAGGTAGAGGATACTTGGGCATTTTTGAAGGCAGTAGGGAAACAAGCTGTAGATAAGAGGTTGAAAATAAGAAAAGAAGGGTGGGATGATTGGGGTTGGAATATGTTGGAGAAGATGGGACCAAAGAGACATGTAGAGAGGCTGGCCTTGGTAAGGAGACAGGCTGCCTCTCTGTCAGAGTCTGGGGGAAAGGCAGGAGATGATATCAGGGGTTTGGAGGTGACAAGAATAGGAAAAAGAAGAGCTTCTGTTCAGTGACCTAAGTTTTCTCAGACCTCAGAAAGAGGTGAGATCATCATTTGAGAGGGGGAAAGCGTGGTTGTGGGAGATTTCAGAAGAGAAACGACGTGAACTTGTTCCAGTTCTGCTTAGCAGCACCTGAGTAGGAGTGGAGGAGTCAGATGGACAGTCAGCTCCAGAGCTGAGGTTTGAGGACATGTTTGAGAGGAGAGAGCAGTGTGCGGCTGAATCAGCCAACTCCAAGGTCAAGAGTAGAGAGGGAGGGAAGTGAAGTCAGAGCAAGGGAGGAATTACTAAAGGGGAGAGGAATTAGAAGTTTCAGTGAGGGCAGAAAGGGAGTTTAAGAGGGTGAGACATAGGGAGAGATGGAATGATAGGAGGTTATGGTCAGATAGATGCAAGGTGGAATTTTTAATTAAGTGGAATTTACTCACTGTGTAATGGGGGCCTTGTTGTATTTGTATTGCTGTGGTAGAGTAAAGGGGTAGGTTATTAGATTTAAGGAAATGGAGAAATTGGGAGGTTAGGGAGTTTGAAGGTACATCAGTGGGGATGTTGAAGATCTCTAGTAAAAGGGAAGACAGTGAACTAGGTGCTGAACTCCCTAGAAAATATAAATGCAGTACTTGTAAAATGGGCATAAATAGGCTCTACTGGCCTATGTCATAAGATTCATGGGGAGATTAAGTGAGAAAATGGTATGAAACTTCTCTATAACGAAGAGGGAAAGAAACAAGCATTTATGTAGCACCTAATAGGTTTTAGGTACTGTGCTAATTAAGTGCTTTACAAATATCTTAGTTGTTGCACTACCCTGGGAGGCAGGTCGTGTTACATTCCCCTTTTTGTAGTTGAGGAAGCTGAGGCAGAGGGAGGTGAAGTGACTTGCTCAGGATCACACAGCTAGTAAGTATCTTAATCCAGATTTGAACCAGGGTCTTCCCAGCTCCAGACCTAGTCTTCCGTCCACTAGTTGTAAAATCACAAAGCCACTATTTAAAGGTGCGTTCTGTGTTTTAGCTGATACAGAAGAACTCTGGGGATTCTAGTATATTATTCAAAGAGTAAAATAGATTGGAAAAAGGACAAAAATGACACGCATGGCCTTAAATGTCTATTATGTAAAGTCTGGATAATGAACAAAGTTGTGGAGTTGAAGGTAATTAAGTCCCCAAACTACAGAGTATCAGTCAGACTATCCAGGTCTTATGACTCCAGGCAAGTGTGGCAGTTTAGAGAATCAGATTTGTTAGACACATTGGCGTAGTCCTATGTGTCAGAAAGATAGACACAGTGGGAATCAGTGAATCCTGAGGGAAGAAGCATTCTAGAGAGCATTTAGATGAGTGTGGAAGGAAGGGATCAATTCCTTAGGCCTGGGAATGCCCAGGCACAGAAGCTTTATGACCTCTTGTTAGGATTATCAATTCTTGGCACTGGAAAGGATCTCAAAGGTCATAGCCAGTAAAACCCATTTCAGAGTAGGAGTGCCTTCTTCAGTGTCCCTGACAAGTGGTCATTGAGCCTCGGCTTAATTGGTCAGTCAGCAAGCATTTATTCAGCGCTTGGTGTGTGTATGAGGGAGGCCCTGTGCTAAGATCTGGGAATATAGAGATCTCCAGTAATGAGGGAATTGTAACCTTCTGAGGCAACTCTGTTCCACTTTTGAACCACCAAAATTAGTAGGAAGTTTTTCCTTATGTCATGCCAAATATTTTTTTGCAGTTCAGTGTTGGCCGCTGCTCCTGGGGTCAACGGATCAGGTCTTAAATCCTTGTCCGCATGATTCAGATTTAGATTCTTGGGGGAGGTTTGAGACTCCTTTGCCATAATGGTCATACCCTACTTTGGATGTGTTGCAGCATGTTAATGTCCAACTTAAAATATGGCCTGGTGCATTCTGCAATACTCCAGATGTTATTTGATCAGGACAGAGTGCGTATGGTAAGACAACGTGCACCTTTTAATGCTTTTACCACTAATGACTGATCTCTCACACCAGTGACTCATGTCGACTTTGTAGTTCATTAAAATCCATGGGTCTTTTTCACGTGTTACTTTTTTGATAGTTAAATTTATCTCATCCTGTATGTTTTTCGTACCCAAGTTTTTAATACTTATTGTTGTTGTATTTTATCTGATTGGATTTGGCGCATTGTTCCAGCCTGTCTCAGTCTTTTTTAATCTTGTTCCATCATACAGCAAGTTAGTTATTCCTCACATCTTATTCTGAATCTCTGTTTGAAAATTAATGCCGACCACACTGTCATCTGACCACTGGGCAGCTAATTCCATGAATTCATCATTGTAGAGTCTCCCTCCACTCCTGCAGAATGTGACTTTTTTCCTTCTCAGCTGGTTCTTTAGGCAGGAGTTGAACTCATAACTTTGAGGGTACTTAGTCATTTTAAAAAACATTTTTATCTATTTTATCTTTAATCTCATCTTCATTTCCAAATGTATCTCCCCATAGTAGAGCTTTCCTATTCAGAGGTATCCCTTGTAACAAAGAATATAAAAGAAAGAAGGGGAAAAGCAAAATCAAACGTGTGCATCACCCAAGTCCGATACTTTATGTGTTGTTCCTCATCCGTAGTCCTCCACCTCCACAGAGAAAGGAGAGTTCACTCTCTCTTGTGGGGCCATGTTGAGTCATTATAAGTACAGAGTGTATGTATGGGGGGTTTTGTTGTTGTTCTTCCTATTGACACTCCTGTGGTCATGTAGATTGTTTTACTCACTCTGCTTACTCCACTTTGTGTCAGTCTTTTTCTGCTTCTCTGTATTCTTTGTCACAAGAACGTTCCATGTATTCATGCTTCTGACTCTAATTTTGTAAACCTTCTGACTCTAATATTGTTAGATTTGTCTATTATTGAGTGCCACTGTATTATAGTGGAAAGAATGCTGGGCTGGGAGTCCATCTTTTACTCCTTAGTAGTACACAGAGATGTTTCATTTTATTTGAGAAACATCTGTTTATTGTTGTGGTTTAAATTATGTCTGTCTCAGAAGAAGCTAACTTTATCTACCTTTTTTGAACAAGAAGGTAGAACAGAGAAAGATGGGCCAGAAATCAATAGACTCCAGAACAGTGGGCCCTTTTCCCAGCCCCATATCTTTAGGGATTTTTCATATGTCAAGAAGAAAAACGTTTAACCAGGAAGGTCAAGTATCTTAGATGTTTATAAGCCAGCTGGTTTTTCTTCTCCCCAGTCACATGACCCATATATATTTCCTTTCCTCCCAAAGGCCATGATGAACAGAGTGGTGAGTTGCTAAATGTGAAACTGACCCTGGCTTATTGTTTTGTAAGCCAAACAGTGGAAGCTGAGAAGTGAGATAGTAATCAGGAAGGAAATGCATTGATTTCCTGTATGCTGGAAACTTTTTTTGCTGTGTAGCTGTTTCATGTTTAGAAAACGTGTCAATAAATTGGCAGAATTGTGAGAAAAGAGGCTTCAGAAAGTAGGGATGAAGGTATTAATTTCTAATAAAACATTTCTAGAGCACTTCAGAGTTTATAAAGTACTTTTGTTCAATAAGAATTCCATGAGATAGTCAAGTATTATTGTCTCTGTTTTACAGAAATGGGAGATTCCATTTGGAATTTCATTCCACTTACATCTCCATCTGAGATGTAAGTGACTTGCCCAGGGTCCCATGAATAATAAGGGTCATATCAAGTAAGTCTCCTGGTTCCAAATTGTTCTACTTGACTATGTGCAAAAAACCAGAATGGGATAGTGAAGAAAGTGCTGGGCCAAGGAGTCTTAGAGACCTGGGCTTACATCCCTTCTGGGATAGTGGCTTTGTGACCAAGGGAGGAAGGAAGGAAGGAAGGAATAAGCATTTATTAAGCACCTACTTTGTTCCAGGCTTTGTGCTAAGCACTCTTATTTGACAGGCAAATCACTTAAATGTCTGTAAGCCTCCATTTTCTCATTATAAAATGAAGGGAATCCTTTTCTCTCACAGGGTTGCTCTGAATCTCAGGCATGATAACGTATTTAAAGATTTTGTAAACCTCAAAAAGCTATGGAAATGGGGTGGAGGAGGATGGGGAGCTATGATTGCATCTTTTTGGAAATTCCCCCTACTGATAGACATCAGCATCTTGTTTGAAACGTATTCTCTCTCTTCAATTTCTCCATAACTATTTGCATCTTGCTACCTACAAACTTGCCTATGTCTCCTCCATCCTTAAAAACCCATCCGTTCACCTACCCAGCAAAACTGAGTATAATGTTCCAGGGGAAAATATGGTCATTCAGTGAGGTAGAGGACTTTCAAGCATTCTTGGTGAAAAAACCAGAACTGAACAGGAAATTTGCCACTCAAACACAAGAAGCATAAGAAGGTAAACATTGGAAAGAAATCATAAGGAACTTATCAAAGTTGAACTATTTACATACCAGTATGGAAAAACAATAATAGTGACTTATGAAACTTTTCTTAGTATGAGGATAGGTGAAGGGAATGCAAATGTATGTGTGTGTGTATATATATGTACCTACTCATATGTCTATATAAAAGGGTATATATGCATATGAATACATATCTGAGCATGGGTATATGTGTGTATATAGAGGGTTCAGAATCAATTGATTAGGAAGAGATGATACTTCAAAAGGTGAAATTTTGAAGTGGGAGAGGACTTGAATGAGAGGAGACAGGGAGAGACAAAATGGGGTTAATCATCCCATATAAAAGAGGCAAGGGATAACTGTTACAACTTTACTTTCATTTACTCTCATTAAATTTGGCTTAGGGAAGGAATGACATAAACTCTAAACTGAGTATCTTGCCACACAGGAGAGTAGGGGGAATGGGGATGAGATGGGGTGTGATGGAGGGAAGGGTGGGGTGGGGGGAGAAGGGTTGTAGGAAGCACACACCTCAGTAAAGGGACAGGGTAGAGAACAAAACAAGCAGCGGGGGTGTGGGGGTGCAGGATAGGAAAGAGGGATATACAATCAGCCTCTCACATTATGCCCACCATGGAGATGTCCTGCGTAATTACACATGTACAGCCTGTATTGCATTGCTGCTCCTTCCAGTGGGAGTGGGTGACAAGGGAGGAATTGCAAGAATCTAGAATTTAAAGCTATACAATCAAATGCAACTGGGAAATAAGACATACAGGAACGGAGGTAGGGAGACCCTCCCTGCCCTACTAGAAAGTTAGAGGGGAGTTGGAGGAGGACATAAAAGAGAACAGATTGTGGGAGGGGCTTTATGGTGGGATCACTGTTTTGGGCTTGGGGGTAGAGGAAAGAAGGGGAGAAAATTTGTAACTCAAA
>JAQQSW010023454.1:0-10270 GCA_028646575.1 Pseudocheirus occidentalis
TCACCAGGGAGGGAAGAAATGGACAAAGGAAGATAAAAGTAATTGACAGGAGAAAGGGGGAGGGTATGGCACTCAAGGGGGGGGGTACATTCCAGACTGACAAGCTTTTCACTAATTTTGTGTCCCACACATAATCAAGGTAAAAAAATGTGATGATAAAATCAAAGAATCCATATTGATCTTAAGAGAGGGATATAGTGTAGGTCTTCAAAGGAGCACCTCAGTGTGTGCTTGACACATCCCAGAGAGTGAAGATTCTACCTGGTCCTGAAGAGCTTCAGAAGGATATACAGCTGGTGTGCATTCTAGAGTTTTCTGTATTACAGCTAATACATAGCCCATACAGCTTAAACTCATTTTTCTTCTGCAAGTAATTACAATCACTTAAACCTTTCCTTGTAGGCCTTACATGTACCTGGGATACTGGGCTCCAGCAGGCCATTCTCTGGCAATTTCTAAATCATATCCTTCCTTTTCCCCTTTTCAACTGTTTTCTCCAGCTGGAGAAAATCCAACTCCTTGAGGGCAGGGATTATCTTGCCTGCTTAAGCACTGCATAAATGCTTTTTCATTCAACTGAAACAAGCCATCAATGTAGCTTTTTGCAGGGGGTGAGGGGGGAATGACTCCAAGTCTTCCATATTTCTCTTAAGAAGCAGAGTGCAGAACTTGAACCTAGAACTCAATTAACTGTCCCATGTGCAATAAGTATAATGGAGAGTTACCTCACTGTCTTACAAATTATATTCCAAATGACTGTTTCTCATAGGATCACTACTGCTTCTTCTTGATCTAACAACCATTAAGACTGAGGCCGAGGCAGCTAGGTGGTGCAGTGAATGGAGAACTGGCCCTGGAGTCAGGAGGACCTGAATTCAAATCTGGCCTCAGACACTTGACACACTTACTAGCCATGTGACACTGGGCAAGTCACTTAATCCCAAATGCCCTCAAAAAGCAATAAATAAATAAATAAAAGACAGGCTTATCCCTATCACCAAATATAGCTACATACAAGAATTCAGTTCCCCTGGCCAGGGTTCACATGGTGTTCACCAACCACATCACTAGCTCAGCCTCAGAGGCTTAGCTTAGGAAGGGAATTTGTTCTACATTCATTGGGGAAACACTTTAGGCCTGTGACCACCTTAGAGGATTACATGGCTTCCAGCTTTATGGCAGGTTGAAATGGACATCTTCCCCGAGCCAGGGGGCAGCCACTGATACAAGGACTAACTCCCCGTTAAAAGGCATGAGTCCTTATTGGTCATACCATTTCAATATAACTGGTTTCTTCTGTAACCCTCTGCATTTTATTTTATGCATTTAAAAACATCATTCTGAGCAGAGGTCCTTCACCCAACACTGTCAAGAGTCCAGGACACAAGAGAATCTATTCTGTAGCATCTCAGGCAAATGGTCACCTGGCTTCTACCTGGACAGATTACCTGTTAGGAAAAGAGTTCAGTAGGACTTGCACATCGCATGTTCAAAGTGTTTTTGAATAAATTACTTTTACAGATCGTTTCTTCCCCATTTCTTTGCACCTTTCCCTGTGATAAGCTCTTCGCTTTGGCTCTTCCCCCCATTTTAATTTCCAGTACTTCTGACATAGAGCACTTACTGCCACTAGCATCAATGCTAGAAACTCAATCAGCTGATGAGATGACATATCCTTTAAGTCTGCTGAACAGAATGTGCCCAAATCATCTTCTTTCACCTAAAAAAAAAAATCCCCCAAAGTTCATTTATTATCCAAGTTTATAAGTAATACACAGACATATGTACTAAGAACTTGAACTGAATCCAGCTTCCAGTATAAATATAACTAGTTTTCAGAACTTCTCCTCAAAACACTAGAGATGCTATTCCCATGCTTTAAGAGGGAATACTATTTTGAGTGGACGATCTCTTCCACTGCTTCATAAAGATACAGAAGCAGTATTCCCAGTCTCTTGAGGAGAAGCTATGAAAACGAAAGTCACATAAACAAAGAGAAAACTAAAGGACTGGGGTAAAATAATTGTTTGGCTCCTAGAATTCACAATATGCACAAGAAATTCTAACACCCCAAGAAGCAATAAAATAAATCATCCCCTTCTTTCTTTCCACTAGTAGTTTTTTTTTTAAGTTTTATTAAAAGCGCTCAAGATAATATGCAAGTTACTCCACCAAAAAGACTTGGGCCAAGGACCTGTTTATTTTTCTGAATACCATAATGATTAAAGGTCACATTCCGGTGTTTCCCTCTATCACAGAGTAGTCTATTTATTCTATGAATCACAAAATCATTTCTCATATTTGGGTTTCCTAGGAAAATGCTTTCCAAGAAAACTATAAAACTAAAAAACACAATTTACCAAAAGGAGGAATATAAAAACAACTTTTTTAAGGCAGAAGAATTCAGAAGGGCAGGAGATAGGGACTGGTAACTGCGGTAATTTCCTCCATCTGTCTCCAAGTACTTTTCTCTCTTCCTTAGTTATTCCAAACAAGAAAAACAGGAGACACACATGATTACGCTAGTTTTCTTCTGAGGCTTAGTCTTGTGCCAGACACACAGTAAGTGCTTAATAAGTGCTTGTTGATTTGTTAATTTGACAGCTGGTTTCCTTTGCTGCTTTTGGGAGAGAAAAAAACCCAAATACAATTTATATACTCCTCCTGTCACTTAGGACAACCAAGCTGGCATGTGAGGAGCAAGAGTTTAGAGCAGCTACAGCTTTAAAGTGTCAGGAAGAAAGGTGCCTATATGAGTACATTATGTAAATCTGAAAGTTATGTCTGTAAAAACAACATTCATATAGCAATTTAAGGTTTGCGAAGCATTTTACATTTGATTCTCATGATAAACCTGGGAGGAAGGTGCCATTATTAACCCTACTTTTCTGATGAAGAAACCGAGACTGAGAGAGGTTCAATGACCTGCCCAGGGTCACTCAGCTAGGCGGTGTCTGTGGCAGGATCTGACCTCAGGTCTTCCTTTTCTAAGACTAGCCCTCTCTCACATTGCTGGTTCTGTTGAACAACGATTTCACACTAAATGCATCAAAGCACATGGCTGACTTTTTTTTTTTAAGTCAAAACCAGGGACCAAATCCAAACTTCTTGTCACTGAAATCACAACTGTGGTCAATATGCCACCCTGAAAATGTGCCCTAGGAGCCCCAAGGCTCAGACTTTGGGCAGCACGGCAGTGATAGAAACACATGTCCACCTGACAGGTCTACTTCCCTACAAGAAAGAAACTCAGGAGATCCAAGATCATAGCAGGAACCTTCCTAGAGAAGGCAGCTAGGTGACATCGTGGAGAGTCCTAGAAAAGCCATTTATCCCCTGTTGGCCTTACTTTCCTTAACTGTAAAATGGGGAATTCAATGGTGCTTATCTATTTTCCAGGGTCATTGGGAAATTCACATGATCTACTATGCGTACAATGCTCCTAAAACTTCCTAAAGTACCAACTAAATACCACCTAGTAGTAGCAATGGTAGTGGTAGTAGTTGTGGTGGTAGCAGCAATAGCGGTAACTTAATTGAAGTAGTTACCAACATTAATTTATTATGATTATTCTAAATGGTCAGATAAATTTATGCTACTCACTTTAGGGCAGAAACAATAGGCAAAATCTTTTTCTTATTTACACTTTAAACAATGTAATGTATTAAAGTTTTATATGTGCACCAAAATAAATAAAGCTGTGCTTAGATTTCAAAACTATATTTGAATTACATATATTACACACTAGAAAACCAAGTCACTTAAATGAGCTAAGCAGCATCTGTGAAACGGGATGGTACTTATAGCTTTTCCTTTCCTCCCCAGGCCACTATGCAGTAATAATCCTTTTGTAAGCCTGAAAATAATACCAAAGTGTAGGTTTTTTATTAGGTGCACTACTCTGTTTTCCATGGAAATACCTATGATTGCTACAAGAATTATCATTTACATATTTAATTTATGGAACAGAAGAAACAGAGAAATATCCACTGAATACACTAGCTAGCAAGTAGAAGTGCAAAGATTGGACTGTGGTTTCACTGGCACAAGGAACTTCCAGGAAAGGAAAGTCCCTCTGCCAATGTAGGCTGGCAGCTTCTCTACCACATTGTGTCTCAGAGACTTGTCTGGGATTTCTGAGAGACTTGTCCAGGGTCACACAGCCAACGTGTGTCCAAGGCCGCCCTTGAGCCCAGATCCTCCTCAAGCCAAGGCCAGCTCTCGGCCCCACTCCACTGCAATGCATTAGCTAACGTGCTTAATGAATATTTTAAAATTTGAAAACAGTGATTTTCCCATAAAGCCTTGCCCTTCTGCAAGAGGCATACTTAAGTATACCTGTATCTTAAATGACTCAATTAGAAAGAGAAACTGGAATGCCACAGGCCTACTTACTTTGATCCACCGCTGGCTCAAGTCAATACAAGCCTCCATTAGGGTCATATCATACCTGCAAAGATGGAAAAATAAGAAATGATGAAGACATAAATACATCCATCTTTTTCACCCATCAAAATAGCCTTGTGTTCAAACCCAGGTGAAAAGCCAGGAAGCACTGGAAACATGGACTCTTCTACATGAAGTATTGCAAGGAAAATCTGATGGACACAGTCCAAAAATTGAGAAATTGTGGTGAATGAAGTGTCAAATCCAACATGTCTAGTACTACTACAGATTAGTGCTTCTAAAGGAGGCCAGAAATTCTCTACAAATGGTGGTCAAATGTTAAAATTGCTGGAGGTTACCTGAGCCTTGGTCACCACAACGTGAGCATGAGGCTATTCTTGAATCTTAGGGCAAGTATGGAGTCCCAAGGCTATAGGTTTACATCAGAATGTGACCTGGTGCAGAGATTTCCTAGGATATGTCTCTCAGTACAGAGCACATGGGGTGGTTTTAAAGCTCACTTGAATGCTGAAAAATCACTCCAGGGGAAGTCGAAGAGTTCTAGAATGTCTCAAAAATCCCAGGGAGCCCTAGTATTCCTCTGATCTCCTTGGGGACTAAGCTATTCCAAAAAAAGCTCTCCTGAGGCAGAAACTTATGGCTAAGCCCCAGATACCACAAAGCTAGGAGCAACTGCAAATTGCCGAGTGTCAGGTAGGTGGTGGATTGTCCTTCACCGGAGGCCTTTAAGCCATGGCAGGATGACCAACCTGGTGGGCCAGTTTTAGAGAAGATTCACTTTCAGAGGCAGTGTAGAGTAGGTGACCTCTGAGGACCCTTTTAATTCTGAGACTCTAATTCCAAATGACCCAAAAATATCTTGGCAGGCTAGACAGCTAGACAAATTAAAAACAATTCAATTTATTAGGGATAAATACTTTTAAATCCACAAAATCAACTTTACAAGTATAAGAAGAACAGTTTGACTGAAAGAGCTGGGGATTCCAGTGGACCACAATGAGGCAACATTGCATCATGGTAGCCAAAGAGGCTCCTGCAGTCAGCAGAGGGAAGAGCCTCACCCTGTCCTACTCAGGCCACATCTGGAGTCCTCTCTAAAGTTCTGGCACATCCTAAAGGCAGTGACAAAATGAAAGACCTTTCAAGTAGGGCAACTAGGGCAGTGAAGGGTCTGGGAATCAGACCCTGGGAGAATGGGTTGAAGGAATGGGCAGAGATGACTCAGGGGCATAGGAGAGCTGTCTTTAAGAATCTAATGGCTCTCAAGTGGAAGAGGGATCAGGCCTGTCATCCCTGGCCAGAGAGGTAGGTTCTTACTAATGGCCTGTGAATGAAGCCTCGATGGTCACTCATCAGGCATGCTATGGAGGGAACTGAGGCTTACTGTAGGAAGCCTGTCAAAGTCTCCATCATCCCTTCCAGATCTGGGACTCTGACATTTCTTTGTTAAGAACCAGTCCCTCTCAGTGGCCAATAATGTATGTTCTCACTGGGTCTCCAACGACCCCCTCTTAGGTCTCACTGGGGTGAGGTGACCTGTTCCCAGTTATGCTGAGAGAGAGCAAGTGCTCACAGATCTTGACAAAGTGGGAAAGTCTGGATGGGTTGAGGATCAACACCACTGAAGTTAGGGGGGCTCATCAGAAGCCTGACTATTCTGTTGTTCTGTTCTGGCCATGGAGCAGGGGGAGCTCAGAAATTAATCAAAGCACACAAAGATACAGGAGCGTCTCAAGACCCACTGTTTGGGTATTAAATGAACCAGGTTCTTGGAGGCCAATCCCATTGGGCTCTGTGGGAGAGTGCACTGATCATTCATTCTACCTGCAGCACCCACCAGGGACTTCCAGAGGACAGACCTAGGACAGAGGGGCACTGGCTTCTGAAGGAAACACTTACTTTGGTTTTACAGGTGGCAGGCCAGGAGAGAAGAACCAAGCATTCCAATCAACCTGGTTAAGAACATCGGCCTGCAAGCAATTGAGAAAATTATTCAGTTGGCCACATGATAACCTTCTCTGCCCAATACAGGCCCCCACACGGTGCTATGCCTTCAAGATATGAGATTATTATATATATCACAACAGTATTAATATTAAGAGATAGTGTGGGATAGCAGGTAGAGTGCAAAGCCAAAGAGCCAGGTTCAAATCCTGTCTCCTGACACTTGACCTACCAGGTGACCTGGACAAGTCACTTAACCCCTTGAGCCACAGACAACTCCCTAGTACTTGTTTACTAAGACATACAAGGGTTGCTATCTGCACTGGAGGAAGGAATTCTGATACCAGAAGTTGCCCACACTGAGGTCATTTATGTGTATTTTAATAATGACAATAATAGCAATTATGTAGGACTGTTTGCAAGTACTTTACAAAGAGTACCTCCTTTGATTTTCATGACCATGCTGGAAGGTAGGTGTTAGCAATGCCTTCACTGTACAGAATGCAATAAATAATTATAATGATGTGCCCCATGGCAAGATCACCCCTAGGTAGCTGTATGCTGATGGCTTGTAACAGTGCTCTGCTGATTAGTAAGATAATCAGACCTAGTGGGGAGAGATGTTCAAACTGAGTCTCAGAAGAAAATTCTATGAAATCATTTATGTTGTTTTGGTCAAATAAAATGAGACCATTGAATGAGTTCATCCTTGAAACAATTCTAGTCTACTACCACCAGGGGCAAAATAACTCCAAACAGTCTTCACAGAATGTGTGCCACGTACAAATGCCATCTGCACCTCACCTTGTCTTTGAAGTGGGAATACAGGAAGGCTTTCCAATCATCAGTCGTTATGCTCTTGTAGGAAAATTCCTTAATATAAGCTTGTAAGAATGCCAGGAAAACCTCTAGGAGAAAAAGGGAAAATGAGCTCTCCTTGAGCAGCCAGGCACCTTGGAGAGTTGAGAAGAAATATCTGATTTGATCCCCACTTTCAAGAGGCTTACAATCTCCTTTTGAATACCAGACTAACATGTGAAATTGGCCCTTGCAAGATGGGTAGGTTGTGGCTACGTGGAAGAGAAAAAGGATCCCTTGCACATGGATGGGGATGGGGACAAAGGCAAAGGGAGTGAGCACTGAATGGTCATTTGCAAAAGAGGCCTGTAAAGGGTGCATACTGGAAATAGTGGGAGACGAATTTGAACAGTAAGGGGCGGATCCAGCTCCAAAGAAATCTGAGACGCAATGAATTCTCAGATCATCAATGAGATAGTGGGAAAAACGCTGGCCACAGAATCAGGACCCACCTCTGTGCTCAGATTTCACCTCTGACACTTACTATTTGTGTGCCTTTGGAAAAAAATCACAATCTCTCTGAAACTCAATTTCCTCATTTGCAAAATGGGACAATAATGGAAGCAGCAGAGCACAGTGAAGAGAGAACTAGCTTTAGTGACAAGAAGATCTGGGTTCAAGTCCTGTCTGATAAACTAGGTGTGGGACCTCAACCAAGTCACTAACTCCCTCAGTGGCCCAAGGTGACTCGCAACTTTGTAAACCTTCAAGGGCTACACAGTTACAGGATGACAGGTTAGGTTTTTGAGCCACAGTGCAATTATGAAAATAGACGGAGCAGAGATGCTTGAAGAGAAGAGCGAAGAATGAAGGTGATGTCCAGTGTTACCTGGTCCTCCCAGAAGCTGCTCGAGATAAAAGAGCAGAGCAAAGCCCTTCTCGTAGGGGACGGAGGAGTACACCTCATCAGGATCCACGTCCTTCAGGCTCACCACCAATTTGGTGAAGGCATGGGTGTCTCCAAAAGTCTTTATCTACAAGAAACAAAACCCAGTGAACACAAACCCAGCAGGGCAGTGGGGGGAAGCAGGGAGTGTAAGGAAGGGTGGGGGAAGTGGTGCCACAATGCAAAGAGCATTAGGCTTGGAGTCAGTAAATCCAGCGTTGGACACTTAGCAGCTGTGTGACCCTAGGCAGCTGTGTCACCCTATTTCCTAGGGTCATTGTGAGGATCAAATCAATAACTGTACTTAGTGTGGTGTCTGATGCTTAGTAAGTGCTATAGAAATGTTTGCCATCACCATCATTATTATCTATAAATGGGGACGATAATGGCATCTCCCTCCCAGGGAATAAAGTGAGATAATGTAACGCCAAGCAAAAGCAACTTCCAAGGTTCAGATTACCAGCATAGCAAACCCCCTCTATTCAGCAAACATTCACAGAACAGAGAAAGTCAAAATACAGTATAACTCCTTCATTTAGCAAGTAAATTCTCAATTCAATCCAGGTACTACTCCACCCCTAGATAGTACATTCATTTGGTCAATCACAGAGCACAAAAAGGCCAAAGATTTTCCACCCCTGGATACCAACCAAATAATTACAATACCATCCATTAACACCAACCACTTTCTCAAAAGGGGCAGGAGAGCACAAAAGGCCATCTTCCCTTAAGCTACAACAAGGTCAAGATATCATCTCAGCATTGAAAACCACTGGAGGCAAGCCCTCAGCAATCTCAGTTCCTGGGGAGACAATGTTCAACAAAATCATAGCCAATGTCTTCATCAAGTCACTCTCTGCCTGTAGAACAATCCCAGAACCTCTGAAAATATTGCAAGGCCCTCTTCCAGGATTTCTGTGAACATACCATTAAGAAAATCCTTCTTCAGGGGTTCTGAACCAACAGCCAGGTTCCAGGACCTCTACAACAGCAGCACTGTCCTTCACCATCAGGTGAATCTGACAAAACAACATCAAAACAGACACACAAAATACTGGCATCACAGCCATGCCTCCTCAGTTTGTAGCAGCTCCAGGTGGCAGTTCTCAAAAGTCCTGGGCAGCTCCAAGGGTCCCTCAGCAGTCTTTCTCTCAGCAACTCAGGCTCCGCGATACTGGATACTGCTCTTCCCAAAGTTCTTCTGGCCTCCTCTAGGCTTGGGCCTCTCTCCCAATACATAGCTCCAGTTCAGCCCTCTCTCTTCACATCAACAAGTCCATCCCACAAGTGGAATTCACAAGCTCTGGGTTTTAACACTCAACCCCAAAACCAAGCCAATACAGGGGCATCTCCAAATTCCATTACCATTACATTCCACCTCTCCAGGATCCTTGGCCTTTCAATCTCAATCTGAATGGCCATGGCTCCTGGAACAAATAGAGGCACTATGCTTTGTAATCCTGCCGACTATACCATAATGTAACACCAAGCAAAGGCAACTTCCAAGGTTCGGATTACCAACATAGCAAACCCCATTTATTCAGCAAACATGTACAGAACAGAGAAAGTCAAAATACAGTATAACTCCTTCATTTAGCAAGTAAGTTCTCAATTCAATCCAAGTACTACTCCACCCCTAGATAGTACATTCATTTGGTCAATCACAGAGCACAAAAAGGCCAAAGATTTTCCACCCCTGGATACCAACCAAATAATTACAATACCATCCATTAACACCAACCACTTTCTCAAAAGGGGCAGGAGAGCACAAAAGGCCATCTTCCCTTAAGCTATAACAAGGTCAAGATATCATCTCAGCATTGAAAACCACTGGAGACAAGCCCTCAGCAATCTCAGTTCCTGGGGACACAAGGGTCAACAAAGCCATAGCCAGTGTTCTCATCAAGTCACTCTCTGCCTGTAGAACAGTCCCAGAACCCCTGAAAACATCAGCAAGGCCCTCTTCCAGGATTTCTGTAAACATGCAACAGGAAAATCCTTCTTAAGGGGTTCTGAACCAGCAGCCAGGTTCCAGGACCTCTACAACAGCAGCACTGTCCTTCACCATCAGGTGAATCTGACAAAACAACATCAAAACAGACACACAAAATACTGGCATCACAGCCATGCCTCCTCAGTTCATAGCAGCTCCAGGTGGCAGTTCTCAAAAGTCCT
>JAQQSW010023455.1:0-10270 GCA_028646575.1 Pseudocheirus occidentalis
TACCCCAGCCCAAAGCCAATCACTCCTTAAGCTCTTTATCCTAGGACCATGTCCAGAGTCACAAACAAACAGGGTGTTACAATCAAAGACTTGCAAATTAACTCAGTACTTTCTTTAGATATTCATGAAACCAATGAGAGCGTCCACCCAACAAGATTATACTCTCCTTGAATATCAGCCTAATGACCTTGTAGAACTGGGGAGCTAATGTGGCCAAGGATCCTGAAAGTCTTGGCCTACAACACTTCTTCTCTTTATGACTAAGAAGTATTTAGTGGACTTTGTGTAACAACTTCATATCCCAAGTTATACTCACAGACAATTAAAAGTTGGAAAAGATCATCAAGATCATTTAACTCAATGATGAGGCCCAAAGAGGTGATGATGAGAATGTCTAAAGTTGCCAAACAGATGGGGGCCAAGGAGAACCTAAACTTTAGGTTGCCTCACTCCCAGTCCCATGATCCTTCTACCAGACTACACTTGTGTTAATCTAACGATAGCTGTAGAGAGTCTGTGCAGTGGGTAGCACAGTGGTGATTTTAAATGTTTCTCAGTTTTACAGATATTTTTCATCTGATTCAGCTGAAACTTGATTTTGACAGACATCTTCACATTAACTTCTCATTAATATTTATTAAGCATCTTGTTGGTCATCATTTATTTTTTAAGAGGACCAATGGATTTGTGGAACAATGTCTCCACCTGTGTATGAATTGGATTTAAGTGAGGCAGAGTTAAGTAAAGTTTTCAGCCTCTCTTTCTCTTCCATTAAAGTCCAGGGGCAGGACAAAAGTCAAAACAACTGGTGATGACTCAGGATTCAGTGGATGATGTGGGTGTCTTGGATATCTAACGAAGGTCTAAGCACTTCGTGGTGATGTGGATTCCTAAAAGTTAAAAAATAATACTAAGCGTTCCTTTTCTAGTACTTTGAAGTCCCCAGTTTCTTCTCTAACTTGAAGGCTTCCTAAAGTCTCTTCCCCTTATCTTGAAATACCATAAAACTTCCCCTTCATCCTGGACCATAAAATTCCTTGTCTCTCCCTATCCTGGGTCAAAAATTTCCCGTCTCCTTTATCTTCTTCATCCTGTCCCTAAATATTCAACCCCCATTAGAAACCCTAAAAATTACATCATCATCCGACAGGCTGTGTAGTTTTCTGTCTATATAAGTCTGGTTCTTTTCTTATATTGGTGCCTTTTGTTTAGCTCCTTGCTAAATCTCAGTTCTGTATGCTTTTGCATCAATAAAGCTCCCATTGGCTAACAAGAAGGTCTAAGTGAATTCTTTCAAATCTGAACCAGCTCTTCCAACTCTGACCTCAACAACATCATTTGCTTCAGCTGTCTTCATGGCTGTTAGAACAAATTGTTCTCATCCTCCCATTCCAAGGGGAAGACCTCACAAGATTGGGATAAGCACTTATCAAGTGCCAGGTACCATGCTAAGTACTGGGGGTGCAAATATATAAGTAAATTTTAAAAATAATATTAATAAAATTATTATCAAAATATACTCAGACAAACTCAAGATGCAGAATAAGACATATATTATTAGACATGGCCAATATAAGAATTTGTTTTGCTCAAATATACATATTTGTTACAAGGATTTGGTTCCCTCCCCCAGTAGGGGAAGGGAGATGGGAGAAAGATAATAATACCTGTTAATTAAATTTTTTTTCCAGTATGCTTTCTATGCCAGCAAAAAATAATTTCTGGAAAGTCATAATCAATTGTGTGTTGGTAAATGTTTAACACTCAGCTTTCCACAATGGAGGAGAGGGAAATATGTACATGACACACTTTAAAATTTAATGTGCAATCTAAACATTTTTCCACCAAGTGATAGCATCTTAAGTCTAGACAATAAAAAAACATAACAATAAGTCAAGATTTGTAATAGTTGCTGAACTGCAAGTATAGACTTGCACTTTCACACTGAAAATTTTATAATCAGCTCTCCTGAGTCCATTTGATCTGAATCTAGCACATCCCTGGCCACAAGATGATAGATTTAAAACTGGAAAGATTTAACACTTCAGAATTATCTAATCTCATCCCTTCATTTCATAGATGAGGAAACCAAGACTTAGAGATGTTAAATTATTTGGACAAGGTCACACTGCCAGTTGACAGAGTGGGATTTGAACCCATATCCTCTGATTTTACATTCAATGTTTCTTCTGCTTTCACTTCACACTGCCTTTCTACCCAAGGTACTGCCTACTAAGCTAGAAAGACTTCAAGTACAGTCTTGGTATCAGGCCTAGCTAATTGTGGAGAAGCTCACGTTTACTTGATACTTTAAGGTTAGAAAACAGCTTTTTAAAAAACAAATCCCCACTCCATGCACCCACCTAAAAACCCATATGAGCACTAAGTGCATTGTTGATGCCAATATAGTAAGTTTTCTTCAGTCTTTCATAATAGAGCCCTTCATAGACATCAGTCCTTCTATCACTGAATACTGTCTGCTGGTTTTCAGGTGGTCAAGGTCATCTGCAAACAGGCTTCTTTCTGCAGGTGGACCTTAACATTGATTTGAAAGGATGTGTTCATAAATACAGTCTGTCCATCGGCTCTGAGCAGAATTATGACACAAGATAGAAAAGAACCACAAACCTTCACTAGACAGAACTCTTAGCAGTCAAGACTTAAGTTACTTCTGTGGGAAACAGTATATGCCTTCTGGCAAGACATCTCTGTGTGTAATATTATCTTCACAGATCATTCATCTGGAGGCATTGAATACTCCATATCATTTACCAGACTGCCTTCCTGCCCAAGGAAAAAAAGTACTATGAGTCTCTTGCCTTTCACGAACATTTCTTACCTCTGTTAATTTCTTTTTTCTTTTCTTTTTTAAAAAATTTATTGTGTTAATTTCTTTTAGTGAACTTTATTAATTTTTCCTGAGTTATTAAGTTGCTTGTCTTTTCAATGAGGGAAGTGGGAAGGGAGGGAGAGAATTTAGAACTAAAAAATTTTTTAATGAATGTTAAAAATTATTTTTACATGTAATTAGGGGAAATTAAATATTAAATACATTTTTAAAAGAATTTTTGAGCTAAAAATGTTGAGTAGGTCAATTTTTGAGCATTAAAAATTTGGGGACTAGTGGAATCTACGTATTTATAAGAGGAAGGAATTTTTTTTATTTCTTGAGGAGAGCAAAAAGAAAGGTGTTAGAGCCTGGAGTGACATCCTTAAGACAATTTGGGACCCAATGCACTTGTCTGTGTGACTGGACATATTTCTTCCTCTGTTGCTCAGAAACACCATGGAAGGTCATAGTGGGACCATCTTGATGTATTCTATTACAGTGATATTTCCTGCTCTTTTTCTGTTGGTGACACATTTGTGATGTCAGTAAAACTTTAGGGAAACATGCTGTTTATCATCATTAGCATGATATAATGTTAATGACAAACAGAGAAATGAGAAGGGGCCAGGTGGGTAGAGATTAAAAGAGATAATCCTACAACTCCTCTAGAAAAAGAAAAAACAACACAGTTTCTTGTAATAGGATTATCTCTGCTCTGGGATCTTAAAAGAAAATTTGTCACATGTAGATGTAATTACCTGTGGTGTATTTTGAATGTTCCTGTCTTTTTTTAACACTAGTATTCTCCAAATGATTTCATGTGGCTGTGCAATCATGGAAAACCTGAATAGATCTTTTAAGAAATCAAAGGGCATTGGAGACACACGTAGTCTTCATTGAGGGTATGATACATATGAGCAATGTTTACCTGTGTACAAGCAGTAGTGTAAAAGATAGTACTTTTAAAACTATGATTGAAAAAGTCATGGACAAAGGATAACAAAAGGAGAGCCCAAGTTCTGCACTGGTATTTATGAAATGTTAAAAGGTCTAGAATAAATGAATGAAAAGGCATTTTAAAGCACCTATTATATGTCAAGCATTGATGTAGGTCCTGGAGAATAGAAATACAAAAGTGAGACAGTCAAACTCTGATCCCTGCACTAATTGAACTCTGATTAATGCAATGGCCAACCATGATTCCAGAAGATAGTTGATGAAGCATCCTGCCTACCTCCTGACAGGAAGGTAATGGACCCAGAAGGAGACATACATTTTCAGGATGTGGCCAATGCTTGGACTGGTTTTGTTTGATTGCATATTTGTAACAAGATTTTTTTTTTTTTTTACTTTTCTTTTCTTCAATGGGGGTAGTGGTGTGAGGAAGAGGAAGCAGATTTTTTTTTGCTATTATTATAAATTTGATTTTAAAAAGTGAGATAGTCCTTGCTTTAAAGGACCTTATTTTTTTTTTTTTTTTTTTTTTTTTTTGCTTTTTGGAGGGCAGGTTGGGGTTAAGCGACTTGCCCAAGGTCACACGGCTACTTTTTCGTGTTAAGTGTCTGAGGCCGGATAGGACCTTACATTTTTTAAAACAAATTTTGTTGATATATTTTGCTTTTATGCCACCAAGATTTCTCCTATTACGAAGAGGAGAAACTCTTCATCCTTCCAGGGAGTCATCCCAAATAACAATATTTTAAAAATAAAAGGAAATAAAAAAGAGGGAGAGAAACAAAATCAGCAAAATCAAGCAATACATTGAAAAAGTCTGAAAGTATATGTAATATTCCATACTCACAGAACTCCCACTTTTGTAAGGGAAGGGAGGTGGCCATATCTTGTCATATTTCATACTGGCTCTTTGTAATTTTGTAACATTCACTTTTAATTGGTGATTGATGTTCTTTCTTTTTATATTCTTGTAATCGATGTGTATGTTATTTTCTTGGCTCTGGATACTTCACTCTGCATAAGTTTATGTAAATCTTTCACTCTTTCTCTGTATTCATCATATTAGACATTCCTTATAGCACGGTAATATTCCATTACATTCATGTACCATAATGTGTTTAATCATGCCTTAAATCGATGGCATTTCCTTTGTTTCCAATTCTTTGCTACCAAAAAAAAAAGGGATTCTATAAGAGTTTTGGTACCTAGGGGAACTTATTATCAGTGACCTGCATGTGGTATATGTCTAGTAGTGGACATTTTAGAAGCAGCTACATGGTTTAGTGGATAGAGCACAGGGCCTATAGTCAGGAAGATCTACACTCAGATCTAGCCTCAGACATTCACTAGCTGTGTAATCCTAAGCAAGTCATTTAATCTCTGTTTGCCTTAATCCGTGGGAGAAGAGAATGGCAAACCATTCCAGTATCTTTGTTAAGAAAACCCCATATAGAAAATTGAGACACTAATGCACTATTGATGCAATTGATTCAACCACTCTGGAGAACACTTTAGAACTATGCCCAAAGGGTTATAAAACTTGCATACCCTTTGACTCTGCAATAGTATTCCTATGTCTGTATCCTGAAGAATTTTTTTTAAGAAAGGAAAAGGACCCATATGTACAAAAATATTTATAGCAGCTCTTTTTATGTCAAAGAATTAGGGAATGACTGAACAATTTGTGGTATATGATTGTGATGGAACACTATTGTAGTTTAAGAGCAGGATGCTTTAGAAAAACCTAGAGAAGAATTACATGAACTGATGCAAAGTGAAGTGAGCAGAACCAGGAGAACATTTTGTACAGTAATAGCAATATTGTATAATGGTCGACTGTGAATGTTTTAGTTATTCCTGGCAATACAATGATTCAAGACAATTTTGGAGGGCTTATAAAAAATGCTCTCTACCTCCAGAGAAAGCAGTGATGGAGTCTGAATGCAGGTCAAAGAATACTTTTTAAAAAAACTTTATTTTTCTTGTTTTTTTTTTTGTTTTATGTTTTCTTTCACAACATGGCTAATATAGAAATATGTTTTGCATGACTGTACATGTATAACCTACATCAAATTGCTTCCTTCTCAATCAGGAGGGAGGGAAGGAGAGAATTCAGAACTCAAAAAAAATTTTTTTTAAACCCACAGATGTTAAAAATTGTCTTTATAAGGAATTGGAGAAAAAATTTTAATTTTAAAGAAGGAAAATCCCCATGTGGTCATGAAGAAACTTACACAACCGAACAATAACAAATAGGCATTTTATTAATTTTATTTGCATAATTCCAAATTGCTTTCCAAAAATGGTTGTACTGAATCTCAGCTCCATCAACTTCAGCCTTGACTATTCCCATCTTTAGTCATTTTTGTCAACTTTCTTTCTTTCTTTTTTTTTCTTTAATGTGCACTTTTATTTGAACTGGTCTTAAGTCAGTGTACAGGTAAAGCTACTTCCCTCCCCCAAGTACTGGCACCAATCTCAAAATTTGCAGGGAGACTACGAAAGTCCTTGTTCACATCTATGTTGGGGGGCAGGGAGGGAATTTAGGGGTCCATTCAACATGGCTTTTTGTCAACTTTCTTATGGTTCCACCTTCTTACTCTCTGTGACCAGGGAGAATTTTAGGCACAAGATTCTTAGATATCTTATGGATCAGGTATATGTGACCCATACTTGGCTGGAAGTCAGCGCATACTGAAGATTCTGAAATGTGCTTCCTTTTCTCCTAGAATTTTTCCATTGGTCATTAATAAAGATTCTCATTTCCTTTATTTTTTTATGACTTCAAAGTTCTAGTGTAGTGCTATAAAAGGTTTGAAAACTAGACTGTAAAGGATGGAAGGCTCACTCCCAGAACTCTAATAAATTAACTAAATTGTGATTGTCTAAGACAAGAAGCCAGTGTGTGTGTGTGTGTGTGTGTGTGTGTGTGTGTGTGTGTGTGTGTGTGTATGTGTGTGTGTGTGTGTGTGTGTGTATGGACACTAGATGAATTAGTGTGCTTTCTAGAAACATGTTTCACTAGAGTTTTTTGTTTGTTTTTCTGACCTTAATGTTCTGCGGTTACCCCAAAGTGATATGATCATGTCATCTGCTGAATGATGCTATCAGAGCTTCTACGCCTGGGGCCCCATTTCAATTCTGTTGGCATTCAACCACAACTTTCTGACTTAACCAGGCTTAATTATGCACTGAATTGTTCAGGTTTTCAATAACATTTCATGAAATTCAGTAAACTGGCACATTTGGAGAAGGGGATATTCTGGCTAATTGAATTCTAAAATAACTGAGAGTTGAACAAGTACTCCTCTTGTTTCAACCCAGGTAAATGTTTCCCTTCCCCACCCAAAGCAATAAACCACTCGTCAGCCCTATTACAATGAATATAAACTTTGCTTGGAATGCATTCTTTCCTCTGCCTCTCAGAATCCTTATATTGCTTCAAAGTCCAGTTCAGGTGGCATCTCATCTCTGAAGCCCTCCTGATCACCCCTCAATTGTCAGTGATCGATCTCTCCTTCAAGTTACCTTACATTAGACTTGCCTGTATACATTCTATATTCCCCAAGGAGAATATAATCTTCCTGAGGGTGGGAATTTAAATTATTTTATTTTTATTTTATACTACCAACATGTAGTATAGTGCTTTGCACATAGCAAATAGGAAATGTCATTGAATTGAATATAAGATTTTTATAGTGGTTCAGTCAGTCAACAAGCATTTATTAATCAAAGAAAAGCAAAAACTCAATCCCTGATCCCTGATCCCAAGATCACCTCCTAAACATACAATTTAACTAATAGATTATGTGAGATTGTACTATAGATGATTGTCTCTTCTAGCTTTAGAAGAAGCGATCTGCTAACTAGAGTTATGGGACCAATCGATCAGCATGTATTTATTTATTATTAATTTTTTTGAGGGGTGGAAGGCAATTGGGGTTAAGTGACTTGCCCAAGGTCACACAGCTAGTTAAGTGTCAAGTGTCTGAGGTCGGATTTGAATTCAGGACCTTTTGACTTCAGGGCCACTGCTCTATTCACTGCACCATCTAGTGGCAAATCACTAGGAAAATATGATCTTTAAAAATAACATACAAGCCAGTCAGATGGCAATGAGGAAACCACGAGAAATTAGCATCACATGAATACTCTCCAAGAATGGGGTTCAGAAAAAGCGTGGTGGACAGAAACAGCTTTGTTTGTGTCTATACAGCTGTAAGGGAGAGCTGTTGAAAAATATATGACCCTCTTGGTAGGTGAGTCTCCCTGTGGCTTATTAGATTGAGGCAGCTTAAAGAAAGTAGAAACATCCATCTCCTGTTCGTCTGCTTCTCTATGGCAAAGCAACCTTCTCTTGAGTTTTCCAGGTAGGTTTTACTGTTGGGAAGAGTTGTGTTGACATGAATTCCTGGTCTACTTAGCAGATGAATTTCACATAGCAAATTAATAAAAAGAATTTTGTTTTGGTAATCAAATAACAACATGTGTGTGAAATTGCAGTTGATAAAACATTGAATACTGTGCACAAGATAGTAGACTCTGAGTCCCTTGAGGGCAGGTACTGGTTGGGTTTTGGTTTGGGTCTCTGCATCCCCAAAGTATGCACAGTGAATGGCACACAGCAGGGACTTCATGAATTTTGTTGAATTGAAGATGAAGATGCATCATCATCACCATCATCATCATCATCAATATCATCATCAATGTCATTGTTACCTTAGAGGCATCGAGGTGTTGAAGTAGAGCACTGAACATGGAGTCAGGAAGACCTGAGTTCAAATTCTGCCACAGACATTTGCTGGCCATGTGACCCTGGACAAATCATTTAGCTTCTCTGAGGCTCAGTTTCCTGGTCTATAAAATGGAAATATCAATAACACCTGTATCACAGGGTTGTTGTGAAGACCAGCTGAGATAACCTGTGTTGAGGGCCTTGTAAATTTTAAAGTGTTTTACAGATGCTGGCTATTAGTTTTACATATAAATTTCTTGTGAGTTTGGGTGGCCCCTGAGCTTGATTTCCAGGCTCAGTCAGCTCAGCATGGGCCAAGTAGGTGCACATGTACACACACACACATACACGCACACACACACACACACATTTCTGTACCCACAAAGTCAAGAACTGGACCCTAGAACCCAGAGGGTACTAAAGTTAGACTAAAAGAATAGGAAGACAATCTGTGTGGAAACAACTGAAAGAAAGAAAAGTAAATCGTCTAATGTTTCAGCTCTGGAATTATCTCCTTTTCTTCCAGATAAAATCATTTCCATCCACACTTTATCTTGTTCAGCTGGTATCAGCGTTCCAGCAAACTTTTTATTCACTTGACATCAGCATGTTGGAGGTGGGTTCTCAGGGGTTAACCCTGGGAATCTGAATACATTTCCATGACACAAAGACATCTCTTGAGGGATAAAGAAGTTTTTGTGGCAGGAGTGTGGGAAAGTGGGGGGGAGGGCATTTCTATTATTATTTTCTTTCTCTTCTCCCTAAAGCTCTTCCAGATGTGTGATCTGAGCACTCAGGGTGAGGGCAGCAGAGGATCACCAGGGTTCCCTTCCTCACTGTGAAGCTATTAACTCTGGGCCTGACTCCCTCAAGCTCAGACATCATCTCAGGCTTCATTCATCAGCAGGGGCAGAACAGGCTATTCTCAGGTTACTTGTGGTGAGGAATACGCATGAGACTGAGATAAGAAGTGTGTGTGGGGGGGATACAGGACATTAGAATGAGCACAGTTTCCCTGGGCAGTACCCTAAGAAATTTCTCATTCTCTGTGGTGGTGGTGACAGCTGTTCCCAAGAAAGAAAAACCTGGCACTGGGGCCAGAGTTTACTGGTGACTTAGAGAGATTTTTCCATCTATGCTAAGACTTATAATTTCTCTGAGAATCAAAGAAAGTGAAAATCACCACAGTCTCTGGCTTGACTTCAAGGAGTTCTCAGAAAGGATGGACTGGTCGCACTCCTGCTTTTCCCTTTGCTGGATTTTGTGGGCAGCCTCAAGATGGAGAGGTGAGAGGACAGATGCTAGTGGTTGTACATTTGTATGTCATCCTGGCTTGGCATATCTGGGACTGAGGTTCAGACCCAAGAGCTGGATCTCTGGGAATAGGGGGAACTGTGTAAGGGAGCTGACTGGGGGCAAGCACACAGCTGACCAGAGGCATATGTTCATTGAAGAAAGGCATGGATAGATGGTAATGTTTCCAAAAAGCTCCATTTCATGTCAAATTAGCTCCATTTCCCAGAGCAAGCCTGATTTGGGGGGTAAGAGATGGGAGAAGAGGGCATATACAGCATCACAAGCTGAAAGCCTATTCTGCTCTGAGATACAGACCATGTTCTGAGTATTGATTCCGTACCAGTTTTTTTTTTAATGCAGTCATAGAGGCAGCAGAAGGAAAATATGCTCAAAAGCTATTTAATGACCTTTTTGATGATTACTCCAATGCCCTGAGACCAGTGGAAGATACAGAC
>JAQQSW010023456.1:0-10269 GCA_028646575.1 Pseudocheirus occidentalis
CACTGTCTATCCTTTCATCTGAGATCAAATCGGGGAGGGAGGGGGAAATATAGGCCATTTTTAGACATAGGCTGAAGCGGATGCCTCTGTGTGGGATCATTTCAGAGATGTGGAGATTTGCTATTGTTAAAGTAGGTATAATCTGGAAGACACAACAGTTCATCCTATCATTCTCTTATCACCCTGGCCTTGAAGCATGTCTGGTACTTGGTTCCCAGAATGGAGAAAATATTCCATGTAGTAAATGCCACCTGCACTGGGTTAATTAACATGGCAATAATTGTAACATCAATAATAACAATGAAAAGTTGTTACATATTATTTTAATATTTGAAAAGAACTTAAAATGCTTAATCTGATTTGATCCACCAAAAAATCCTATCAGGTAGATACAATTATTATCATGTCCCATTCCCCTCCCCCATAGATGAAACAACTATGTCTGACATGGGTTAAGTGATTTGTCCAATATCATACAGCTAGTCAGCCTGTGAGGCAAGATTTGAAATCAGGTCTTCACTTTGGTCTTGACTTTAATACCACCACCACTATATTTGTCATAAGACCCAAGTGATAAGCCAAGATGAGATATAACTTAGAAGTCAGTAGACCAGAGCTGAAATTCCAGCTTGAGAGGGATTCTTAGCAATCTCTTTCTTACTTGTCTCATCTATAGAATCAGAGTTGGACCAGATGACCTCTGAGATACCTTCCAGCCCTCTTGTATGTTTATCATTCTTACTTTTCTCCATTCTTTGCATAGAAGCCCCATTTACACCACAAGTTCCTAATTTATGATCACTGTTGTTGTGGACATGATATCAGTCAGTAAACATTTATTAAGTATGTGTCAGATGCTGTTCAAAGAGTTAAAAATATTAAAGGAGATAAAAGATAGTCCCTACTCTCAAGGAGCTTATAATCTAATGGGGGAGACAGCAAATAAACAAATATGCACAAACAACTTATATGCAGCATAAATAGGAGACCATTGAGAGAGAAGGCACGCGAATGCAAAGAGGTTGGGAAAAGGTTTGGGTTAAAGATGGGATTTAATTGGGATATAAAAGAAGCCAGGGAAGCTGGTAGGCAGGAGTGAGGAAGGAGAACATTCCAGGTATGGGATAGAATCAGAGAAAATCATGAGGACCTGTGTCTAAGTGGTAACAGTGTTAGAGGAGAGAAGGGGGCATATTTAAGAGATGTTGCAAAGGTAAAACCTTTAGATCCTGACTGCAGATTGGATTCAGGAGTGCTGGTGGTGGTAAGAGATCACAAGAGGTTGATGATTGTTGCGAGGATATGAGCCTAAGGAACTGGGAGGGTGCAAGAGGCAGAGGGAGTGTTTAAGAAGAAAGGTGATGATTTTGATTTTTGATGGAATGAATTTAAAATTGCATGGATCTTGAAAGTAAAGGACAGGCAATGAAAATGGCTGCCTTGGCTAGCACACTGACACATCTGTCCCCCTGTAATTATTGTTAGCTTTTTCATAGTGAAGTGCCACTGTTTTTGACTTTTTGACTAGTACCCTGGGGTGAAAATAGTTAATATATGAATGGCCAATAGAATGTTAGCACATGGATCAGATGATAGAGTGGAACTATAGGATCATGAAGCTTGTAACCCCATCATCCTGTTTGCCTGTGAGATCACAATCATGAAAATGAACAAACATTTTTATGATGTTGTCCAATGTCAGCATGGATAAGCTATAATGAACAAGTTAATTGGCATAAGTAATTGAGAGTTCAAACCTTTTCTACCATGTTGGGTAACTCACATGTGTATAAAGAGAGATGGTAAAGTGCTAGGCCTGGAATCAGAAGACATCTTCTAGCCTTTTTGTCTCAATTTCTATGCTGTACCACACATTTCAAAAGGAAATGGCAAACCACTCTAGTATCTTTGCCAGAAAGCTCCAAATGGGGTGATGAAGAGTTAAATATGACTGAACCAATGAATAACAATTCTGCCTGGTATTACGTCTTACTTTCTCTTCACACACAGAAGCATCAAGGAAAAAAGAGGGAGTTTGCATTTATAACCTTCTCTTCCTGGGAGTTAAGGGAAGGCAAAGTGACTTATGTGGAGCATGAGTGATAGGATTGGAAGGTTGGTAGATTGCCTTGATTTTTACCATGCCTTTAATGTATCTAATTAAATTTGTTTAATCTTGACCTTGAGGCACATGGAAGAATATTGGAATAGAAGGAACAAATAGAATCAGTAAGTGGAGATTGAACCATGAGTTACACATCAAGAATGATAGATATTCATTAACACAGAACCTGAAAGGGGCAGAATGCTGGTTGATATAGTCAGTGAGTCAACTACCCCATGGTCCTGCCTAGAAGCAGGTCTCACCACGTTACAAGAAGAAAAAAAAAAGCACTACTGGAGAAGAGCAGGATTATATTAGCAAATGTTGAGTCATCTTCCCCATAAAGCGGAAGCTCTCATGTTGATGTTCATTTGATAGCTGTTCATGGTGGATTTCAGCTTTGAAGATGCCTCCAGAGCTCATACAGATCACTGCATGTCTGATTAAACTCTTCTAAAGCATAATGATTTGAGATGCTTCATTATGTTCCTGGCAGAGCTCACATAGCTTCCAGCTAGAGCTGCCTTTTAACAGGACACTAAGGCATAAGTAATAAATATGGGAGTTACTGTCCCTAGGATTCACAAAATAGGAGCACAACGTTCAACAATTCTTCTGGTAAGATATTTACTTGGATAAATTTCACTTTCTCTCTATTTGATTATTTATCTAAATCAATAATAATGGGACATTTTACTAACAACATGTTATGATATTCAAAGTGCCATTTCCCACAGATCAGCCTTTCACACTTGGCAGATGAGTGCGCCAAGGGGAAATGAAAAATGTGATATCTGCCTTTGCACTCCAGTCTTGGGACTGAAAACTATTTTCTTCCCTGACATCATGGTGTAAAACCTATGGAAAATTACAACAAAACATTTAAATGAAAAATGAAATCTCCTTTAGCAACTTAAGACCCTAGTGTCCTAAGCATATTGAACTGAAAGGTTATGGTTGTGTTAATTTCTAAAAAATTTCCCATTTCTCTGACATTTAAATTAAGATGCAACCAAATATGCAAATAATGCTTCACTTGGGAGCCAAAGAGAGTCTACAGTTTTGGTTCTGCCACTTACTAGCAAATCACTTCATTTCTTTGTAAAAATGAGACCAGTACTTGTACTGCTTTACTGCATGATATTGTCCTGAATTTATAATCAAAATTTATAATTTTTACATCATAGAGTTACTTATGAAATGAAGGGCCCAGGCATTTTTTTAGTATGTGTCATTGCTCATTCATTTTATTTATTTGTTTATTTTACCGCTAGGCAGGTAAGACACCAGACACCAATCAGAATCAGAATCTGATTATCAATGTTAGAAGCAAACACCCTTTATAAGAACTTGGGCTCATAATGCTGAAAGTATAAGGGCTTCATTTTCTAATTAATGGCTACTGAAAATGCTTATATCTAAGCCTTTAGAGAATCTAGAGGTCCCCATCCACTGAATATTTTGCCTCTCAGAGACTGCGATACACTCTCCACACATTTTCGGAATAATTGTGCTTTTTCTGTATGGCTCCAGCAAGGGGAAGGGCTGTGGTTGGACTTTTTTAGCTTCTAGAAATTAATTGTCAATTTCCATTAATTTTACTTGAAATTATTTTTGCCTTTACCTCTTATAATTTTGCTGTCAGTACAGCTATATTTCTATAATTCAGTTTTGTTATCATATATCCATAGGAAGATACATTACCTACAGCATCATAAATAAATCATAAATAAATATCTCTGGGTCAGCTGGCCTATGTTCTTTGAAACTTTTTTCTTTTTTTTCTTTTGAGGTCAACTGGGGTTAAGTGACTTGCCCAAGGTCACATAGCTAGTTTGTGTGTGTGTGTGTGTGTGTGTGTGTTAAGTGTCTGGGGCTAGATTTGAACTCAGGTCCTCCTGACTCCAGGGCTGGTGCTCTATTCACTGTGCCACCTAGACATCCTGAAACTTTTAGAATGTCTAGGTCTCATATTTCTTTCTTGAAGGGAGTCGTTAAATCTTTCATGTCTTTCTAATTTTCCTGTTATTGTTGAGGGTTCCACCATTTATCAAGTCATCTAGTTAAACAGCTATGTGTTATCTCCAGCTCCTTACCCTTTCTCACTTTTCCTCACCCCCATATCCAATTTGGGGCAGCCAGGTGGTAGAGTGTATAGAATACAAGGCCTGAAGTTAGGAGTAAAAGTCTTCAGAGACTTACTAGCTCTGTGATGCTGGTTGTCACATAACCATGTTTGACTCAGTTTCCTTATATGTAAAATGATCTGGAGAAGGAAATGGAAAACCACCAGATAATGTCTGCTGAGAAAACCCCAAATGGGTTCAAAATGAATTAGACATGTCTGGAAAATGACTGAACAACATGTCCAGTCTTTTGCCAGTAAATTTCAACCTTGGAAATATCTGCTGCATATATATACCTCTCTCCTCTCAAAAATACACGCCTTTCTCCTCCACCACTATCCTAGCTCAGGATCTTATCACCTCACCTTTGGACTATTATAGTAAATAATCTAGATTTTGGTCTTCTTGCCACAAATCTTTCTTCAGTCTAGCTTTCACTCAACTACCAAAAGATCTTGCTAAAGCAGATACCCCTCAAACTTCCGTGGCTTTCTATTACCTTCATGATCAAATATAACATCCTCTATTTGAAGTTCAAAAGCCCTCATTACCTGCCCCTCCCCTATATATTTCCTATATTTTTATGCCTTATTCCATCCTATGTACATTGTAATTCAGTGATACTGAAATCCTTGCTATTCTACCAGGACACTTCGCATCTCAACTCTGAACATTTACACTGCTGTCTCTCATGTTTGTAGTGCTCTCTCATCTCTACTTCCTGGATTCCTTGGCTTCCTTCAAGTCCCAGCTGAAAATGTACCTTTGACAGTAACCCTTTCCTGCCACCTTCTAATTCCGGTATACATTTGTTTATATTGTTTGCATGCCATCGCCTCCCTTAGACTGTGACCTTCTCCAGAATAAGATCTTTCATCTTTCCTCAGAACTTTGCTCATTGCCTACACATAGCAGTGATTTAAAAATGTTCATTGACTGACTGTACAGGAATGCTCACTTCTTGTACTTCTCAAAAAAAGGTCTCTATTTTCCACTCCCAAATAACTTCTCTTGGAAACCAGGTAATGTGCCTCTTATACATCTTAGAACTTTCCACTGAATCTTAGGGCTCAGACGTGCTCCTCTTTTCTGTCTCTCTCTTTTATTTAATTTCCTTTTTTTATTCAGAATTTAACGATCATCAACTAATACAAATATTTCAAAATAAAAATATGGTTGTATATGAACTCATTAACTCATTAATATAGGTTTTTAATGCATATTAAAAATGTTACAAAATAATTTTTGCCTCCTCTGAGTTCCTTATTTTGGAGGGTTTATTTTAAATGATTAGTGAATGCTACTTTTCTTTTGCATTTCCATAGCTATTCACTTATACTCCTACCCCAATAAAAGCTAACACTTGTAATAAATAATTGTAACCAAGCAAAACAAATCAGCACATCGCTGTTTGAAAGTATATGTCAATACAAATGGCAGAGTGGAACCAGTTCTCTCAAATTCCCTTCCAAGTACCTCTAAATTAATGCCTCAATGTGAGTTTTGGAGTTACCCTCCAAGGCTACCTTCTTATATTTCTTAGCTCCTTTTATTATTTTTTTTTAATGAACTTGACCACAACAAACAAACATAAGTGTTTACTCATTCAAACAGAAAGAGAAGATTATCTAAAACAACTACAATCTGCAGTAGAAGGCTTTAGAAGTGGCTGTACCATCATCATCAGCTTTTGGAGTTCTCTGGATACCAACAGTAAAGCTGTCAGATAATTGGTGAGAAAGATTACTGGGGAACTGCTGCCGCAATGGATGCATGAACCTGTTGCCTTGCCCATACACAGTTCTAGGACATAGTCCCAGAGTGAAAAGGAACACTCAGACTTATGACCTAAGGGTAATAGGGACTCTAATAAGAGTTACATGGTGGAGAAAAGTACTTATAGTTACTCAGAAGGAAACAGGAGGCCAGGTCTTAGCTCCAATACTGAAAAGAGCAGTAGCAATTGCAAAGTAGAGTAGGGGCCCAAGCCACAGTTTACATTCCAAAAGGAGTGTCAGCATTTGTGGCCCCAGGTGATCAGGACCCTGGTCACAGTTCTGAGGCAGACAAGAAAGTCCAAAGACAAGAAATATACTGAAAAAATTAGCAAGCAATATAAAAAGAACTATACCATGAGAGTTAATATGGTGACAGGGAACATCAGGACAAAAATTCAGAAATCAGCAATGAAGTCAAAATAGTTACAAGCAAAACCTTAAAAAAATGTGAATTAGGCACAAGCTCCAAAAGAATACACAGAAGAGTTCAAAAAGAATTTTAAAAATCAAATAAGATAGGTGGAGGAAAAATATTGTAAAAACCAAGAGTAATCAAAGGAAATTATGAAAATAGCCAGCAACTTGGTAAAAGAAGCACAAAAATACTGAAGAAAATAATGCCTTAAGAAATAGAACTGGCGTAACGGCAAATAAGGAATAAAAAAATCAATAAAGAAAAGCACCTCTTTAAAAGAAGAATAGGTGAAATGCAAAAGGAGGTGTAAGCATTCACTTAAGAAAAGAATTCCTTAAAAATTAAAATTAGTCAAATGGAAAAAAGAGGTATTAAAAGTTTGCTGAAGAAAATGATTTCTTTATAATTAGAAGGGGGGCCAGACTCAAGATGGTGGCCTAGAAGCAGCAAAACTCCACAGCTCTCACCATAACCACCTCAAATACCTATAAAATATGACTAAAGAAATTTTAAAGCTTCAGAACCCAGAAAAATTGCAGAAAAACACATCCCCTGCCAAAGACAGCCTGGCAGGTAGACATGAAGAGGTTCATCACAGCTTGCTGGGAGTCCAGACCACCACCTCATAAACCCATGGCTGGAGCCCTGGGGCTGCCAGATCATGTCACAGCTGGAGAGCAAATCACAGGCAGCTGCGTCAGTTTCAAGAATTACCAACCCATAAGAAACAAGGACTAAATGAAAGGTCAATGGAACTCAGATAATTTCAGAGGAGAGCATCTGGCAGACTGCTCAAGTGCTAAAAGCAACTGAAACAGCAGCACTGCAGCCACCTCCATATGGCTGCTCCAGAAGCTCCTGACCTGCAGATTTTAGGGGGCCCAAATGATCACTCTGAAGCTAAGTCCTCTTGGCTTGAGCTGCATTGTGGTCTTGGGCGGTGGTCCTGAGGTGTGTTTTCAGTGAACCAAAGCTTTTGGGGACTGCAAAATGGTGGCCTCCTAAAAGCTCCAGCAGCTGCAAACTCCCCAGCAATTTGGGACACGGTTCTGCCATTTGAAAGCCAAGTTCTACTGAACCTAAAAGTCAACTAATTGACTGGCAAGATGATAGGCAAAGGAAGCAAAGCAAGACAAGTAATGTAACTTTAGACTACTTTTTTGGTGACAAAAATGATCAAAGCATGGAATAGGAAGAAGACACCACAGTAAGAACTCCCACACCAAAAGGTTCCAAGAAAATGTAGACTGGTTACAAGCCATAGAGCAGCTTAAGAAGGATTTTTAATACCAAATAAGAGAAATGGATGAAAAAACTGGGAAGAGAAATGAGAATGATGCAAGAAAATCATGAAAAGAGAGTCAACAACCTGACTGAAGAAAATAACACCTTAAGAAATAGACTAACTCAAATGGAAAAAGAGGTCCCCAAGGAGGAAAAGAATGCATTAAAAAGGTGAATTTTCCAGATGGGAAAAGAATGACAAAAACTTTCTGAAGAGAATAATTCCTTAAGAATTAGAGAAGAGCAAATGGAAGCAAATAACTTTATGAGAAAGCAAGATACCATTAAACATACCCAAACAAATTTAAAATAGAAGGCAATGTGAAATATTTCCTTGATAAAAAACACTGACCTAGAAAATAGATCCAGGAGAGACAACTGAAAAATTATTGGACTATCTGAAAGCCATGATAAAAAAAACGTCCTGGAAAGCATTCTTCAAGAAATTGTCAAGGAAAATTGCCCTGATATTTTAAAACCAGAGGGCAAAATAGACCTTGAAAGAATTCATCAATCACCTCTTTTAAAAGATCCTGAAAAGAAAACTCCTAGGAATGTTATAGCCAGGTTCTGGACTTCCCAGATCAAGGAGAAAATATTACAAGCTGCCAAGAAGAAAGAATTTGAGTAATGTTACAACACTTTCAGGATAACCCAGGATCTAGCAGCTTCTACACTGAGGGATCAAAGGGCCTGGAATATGATATTATGGAGAGCAAGGGAGCTAGGATTAAAATCAAGAATCACCTACCCAGCAAAACTGAGTATTGTTCCAGAGGAAAATACAGTTATTCAATGAGGTGGAGGACTTCCAAGCATTCTTGATGAAAAAACAGAAGTGAATAGAAAATTTGACATTCAAATACAAGAAGGATGAGAAGGTAAACATGGAAAAGAATTCATAAGGAACTTATCAAAGTTGAACTATTTACATGCCAATATGGAAAAACAATAATTATAACTTATGGAACTTTTCTCAGTATAAGGATAGATGAAGGGAATATAAATGTGTGTCTGTATGTGTATGTGTATGTGTGTATATGTATATATGTATGTATGTATGTATACATACACATGTCTATATAGGAGGGTATATATATGTATATGAATACATATGTGTGTGTATATATGTGTATATAGACAGAGTGTGCAGGATCTTTTGAATAGGATGGGATAATATTTTAAACGGTTAAATTGAGAGGAAGGAGAGGAATAATATGAGAGGAGACAGGGAGAGACAGAACAGGGTTAATCCTCTCATATAGAAGAGGCAATGGATAACTGTTACAATGGAGGGGAAGAACAAGAAGGCAAAAGGAATAGGTCAAACTTATTCTCATTGAAGTTGGCTTAGGGAAGGAATGACATACACTCTAAACTGGGTATCTTGCTCTACAGGAGAATAGGGTGATAGGGGATGAGGGGGGAGAATGGAGGGAGGGTAGATTGGGGGCGAGGATTGTTAGAAGCACAAACTTTTCTAAAAGGTCATGATCAAAATAAAGAATAGAAGAAAAGAGGGGTGGAATAGGAAGGAGGGAAATATAAAGGTGCTGGTGTAGGGAGATCCATCTTGCCCTATGTAATAGTAATATATTTAGGGCTAAGTGGATAGGATACTTAGGGATAGGTAGATCAGATACTTAGGGCTACATAGATTATATACTTAGGATTGAGTAGATCCTAGTAACTTAGGGCTAAGTATAGACCTCTGTCCATTGGTGAAAAGGTGTGAATTCCCCTGATGACTTGGAAGAATGCTGTTGGCTGAGATACTCCCCTGTTGACTTGGGAGAAGGCCAGTGCTTATAAGGAATAATTTTACAGAGACAGGACAGATTTTGGATTTGGCTCCTCCATGAAGCTGACTGAAGACTTGATGGATGGAACTTTGTTTGTTGGTGGCCTGGTGGATCCTTGAGTTCCAGGCAAGAGAAGTCCTGAAGGATTTGAGGTGTGCTGAACCTTGTGAACTTCAGTGTGTGCCGGGGATTGCCTTGAGGACTAGACAAGGACATGGGAACTGTTCATCTCTGAGGACTGGACGAAAGCCTGCCGGCTTTCAGTCCCTGAATCTAGGTGACTGTCTGGCAGATTCAGGAGGGAGCAGGGACCAGGGAAGGGAATCCAGGGAATCAGAGAGACCACCCAGATTCAAAATGAAGAAAAGTCTTCCCCTTGGACGAAACTGATGTTTGCAGAGGACAAGGACCTGGGAGCTGTTCATCCCTGAGGACTGGACTAGAACCTGTCAGCTTTCTGCTCCTGACTCTAGGTGATTGTTTGACAGACTCAGTAGGGAGCTGGGACCAGGGAAGAGGATCCAGCAAATCAGAGAGACTACCCAGAGTCAAAATGAAGAAAAGACTTCCCCTTGGACTAAACGGAGGTTTGTTGGAAATCAAGGGGTGGAAGGATTGTGTGGTTGTCTAAGAACTTTATTTGGAAACTAAAGTTAATGGTTGCCCCATGAGTGGAAGATCAATATATTATGAATTGTTGGTTGAATCAACTCCCTCTTAGGGAAACTAGGTCATTCCTTTTGTCAATTGATTGAATCTT
>JAQQSW010023457.1:0-10269 GCA_028646575.1 Pseudocheirus occidentalis
CTCTTCTCAGCAATGCACAGTTTTAAGACAACTCTACAAGTCTCAGAATGGAAGGAGATGTCTACATTCAAAGAAAGATCTAGAAAGAACAGAGTTTAAATGGAGACTGAAGAAATCTACATGCTATCATTCTTTTTCATGTTTGGTTCTCTTTCTTTTTTTTCCCATTGTTTACTCCATTGGTTACAACCCTTCTAATACAACCAGACTAATGTCCAACGTGAAAGTATTTGCAGATCCTAAATTTGATTGTATGCTGCAATAGGGGTAGGGGAAGAGGGAGGGGAGAAAATTTGAAACTCAAAGGTCTGTGGAAATGAATCTTGTGAACTAAGAGTAAATAGACAAATCAATAAAAAAAATTTTTTTTCAATTTCCCAAAGGCAATTGATCTCATTTTCCTTACCCTCTTGAATTCTGGGCTCAGTTCATAGTCTGCTGGCAGGGTCTACCCAAGATAGAAATACTGATGGAGGAGTTCTACTGTTTGTCCGTCCAACTGCATGTCATATTCTGGACAAGTGGTGTTCTTCATCTATTGAGTTTTTTTTATTCAATTCAATTCAACAACCTATTATGAGGTAAGCACTGTGAACAAAAGTGTGGTATCCCTGGGTAGACAGTTTGGCTGTGTTCTTTTGAGTGGTTAGGTATACTGGGTCTTGAGGTAATCAGCAGGATTTTGACCTTAATCAGGAGCATCAGGAGGACCTAACTGGAGATAATCAATGTTAAAAAAAAGATGTTTCTTTTTATATCAGTGCATAACTTGGTATCATCTTTCAGTGTCTCTAGTGTGATACAAGCTCACTTTATTTCTGATCAGTTCTCGGTCTAACCCATAGTCCATGCCCTGTCAAAGATATACGTAGACAAAGAATAGTCTTTCTTTATCCACTTGGTTTTCCCTGTGTGACTTGCTAGGCCAAACTCTTTTGAGTGCATGTGAATTTCACTGAGAAGACCCTGTAGTGTTCCAGGCTCAAATCAATTCCTTCATAAACAGGACAATCAGAGGATTCAATAAGCATCTAGTAGGATCCTATTATATGCAAAGCATGGTACTAGATTTTGGGGATGCAAAAATAAAAAGGAAGTAGTCCCTGCCCTTGAGGGTCTTCCATTCCACTGGAGGGAAGACAACATATCCATCCATTCATCCATCTGTCCATCCATCCATCCATCCATCCATCCATAGACACATACGTTCATGCAAACATACATAAGTATATGCATAAATATAATATATTGAGAACCAAAAGATTAACAACTGAGAAGTTCATGGAAGGCTTCACCTAAAAGAAGGTAAAGATTCTGAGAAGCAGATACAAGTAAAGAGTGTATTCTAGGCACAGTGGGATGGCTTGTACGTGGGAAATGAAAATCAGATTCTGGGAACAGTCAGCAGTACCATTTGGCTGAAAAGCAGAATGTGTGAAAGGGAGTAATGTGAAATGATGCTGGTAAAGCAGGTTGGAACCAGGCTGTGAATGACTTTAAGCACCAGACCGAGGAATTTGTGTTTTCTCTTAAGAGGTTTTTTGAGCGGAGTGACATGGACAGATCTGTGTCTTTGGAAGCATATCTTGGTGATTGTGAGAGGGATGGATTAGAGAAGGGGGGAGAAGAGAAGCAGGAAGACCAGTTTGGGGGCTTATTAAAATAGCCCAGGCAAGAGATGCTAAGTGTCTGAATTAGGGTAGTGACCGTGTGAGTGGTGAGGGAGAAGGGAACAGGGAAGGGAGATGTCACAAAGAGAGAATTGACAAGACTGGACAAGTTAGTCAATAAGCAGTTCTTAAACATCTAATATGTGCTAAGCGCTGTGTTAAGGGCAGTGATTGAAAGTGAGGGAGTGAAGGTTCCCATATTCACATGTTACTCAAAGATTATAAACTTGTATGACTTCAGAGAAAGTAGTGCTTTCAACAGAAATGGAAACGTTAATGGGAAGGACACATTTTGGATATGGATTTGTGATGCTTGATGGGACACAGGTAGATTTAGACAAAATTATCTTTGTGATTACTTCTGAGTCATAGACTCTTATATGACATTAATATATGCATGGGGAACATTGTTTGAGCTTCACATGTAATAGAACTATTGAATATGTATTTTCTTCTATCAATGGTCATTTGTTTTTTTCTGTAGTCAACAGATAGTGAACAGAGAGGGATGTTATATTTTCTACATCTCTCTGGTGACAGTTATATAGTTACAGGTGTGCAATAGAGAATCAACTATAAAAAAGCCTTCCTTTTGCCTTCTCATATTTCATCAAGGAGCTCTCCAAAATATGCATGGACCATTTTCTAAAGATTTTCTAGAGTGAAGTAAGTGGGCAGATGAGACTGTCTTTTTAATTTTGGGTGGTGATGGTATTAATACCATCTCTGATAGTTCCCATTCCCTTAGAATCTCTTCTTCTTTGAAGTGACTTTAATCCCATGTTACATCTAATGGGATGAGAAACCTGCAGCCTTGAGACAACATGTGGCCTTCTAGGCTTTTTAAAATTTTTTTTCTTTTTGCTTTTTTTGGAGGGGGGAAGGCAGGGAAATTGGGGTTAAGTGACTTGCCCAAGGTCATACAGCTAGTATGTGTTAAGTGTCTGTGGCCGGCTTTGAACTCAAGTCCTCCTGACTCCAGGGCCAGTGCTCTACTCATTGTGCCACCTAGCCTCCTCCCTTCTAGGTCCTTTTGACTGAGTTCAAGTTTTACACAACAAATCCTTTTATTAAGGGATTTATTCTGTGAAGTTTAGAGTCAATCAAAAGGCCACACTTGAGGATGTAGAGGGCCATATGTGTCCTCAGGTCCACAGGTTCCCCACCCCTGGTAGCATGGAGTCTTTCTGTGTGTATTTGATCAGATGTAGTCACTTATTCTAATTCCATTTTTTAAAATTATTGCTTCCAGTTTTTCCTCTATCACATTGGGTCCTAGAGGGTTAGACTTCAGATGCAGTGATTCCATTGTTGTCAACGATAAAATTACACTTCTTTAGAAAAACTAACAGATCAGTCCCATTTCACATCAGTTTGTTGCCATCCTCCCAGTTTAGTCCACAAACATTCTTGAAATAATCTGGTTTAGTTGGATCTCATGTCAACCTTTCCTCAGGTTTGCTTTCCTTTCCATAGCTTTTCACTATTTTGTGAGATAACTCTACTCATAAACTTCTATGGTCTTTCTGTTTTGGTAGTAATGGGTCAGAGAAAGAGATTAAGCCATGATGTGTTGCTGTGGGGAAATGGACAAAGGGGAACACCCTTTCAGAATTCTTTCACCAACACAGCTGAAGCTATTTATACAGAGCAGAGGGCTTGATGGTATGAGTTTTAAAATTTCTTTATTTTTGGTAAATTGTATTTTATCTTTTCCAATTACATGTAAAGATAGATAGTTTTCAACATTCATTTTTCTAAGATTTTGAGTTTCAAATTTTTCTCTCTCCCTTTCTCTCATACTTCCTCTCTAAGACAGCAAGCAGTCTGAAAAAGGTTAACCATACGCAATCATGTAAACATTTTTCTTCATTAGTCATGTTGTAAAAAAAAGAAACAGAACACAAGGGAAAAGTAAAAAAAAAACCTGAAAGAGTGAAAATAGTATGCTTTGATCTGCATTCAGAATGCGGATCATAGTTCTTTCTCTGGATGTGAACAGCATTTTCCATCACGAGTCTTTTGGAATTATCTTAGATCATTGCTCAGAACAGTCAAGTCAGTCACAGTTGATCATTGCACAATGTTGCTATTACTATGTAAATGTTTTCCTGGTTCTGCTCACTTCACTAAGAATCAGTTCATGTAAATCTTTCCAGGTTTTTCTGAAATCTGCCTGCTCATAATTTCTTATAGCACAATAGTGTTCCATTACGTTCATTTAATACAATTTGTTCAGCCATTCCCTGGTTAATTGACATTCCCTCAGTTTCCAGGTCTTTGCCACCACAAAAAGAGCTGCTATAAATATGTTTGTACATGTGGGTTCTTTTCCCTTTTTTGGTATCTCTTTGGGATATAGACCTAGTAATGTTATTGCTGGCTCAAAGTGTATGCACAATTTGATTACCTTTTGGGCATAGTGACGGGATAAAATTAAAATGGTTTCTTTACCACAGTGTCATTCAAAAATATTTTTTTCCATTTGAGGTAGTAGAACCTGGGGAGATGCTCCTTAGTCAGGGGGCATTATGGTAAGTTCCCAAAACTAAATTGTATTTCTACCCATAAATTCAGTGCAAGTCAACTCAGCAAGGGAGATAGTGGAGGGCAGATGAAAGGAAACAGTTAATCAGTTAGCAGAAGAATTGAAAAAGCAGAGTTTGCAAGTTCAAAAGTTGGATCTTATCTCAGCCCAAATCTCTGTGCCTTCTGGTGCAGTCTGGCAGAGAAGTGAATTTCACTCCCATTGTCTGAGAAGCCTGAAGCTCTATAGAAACTTTCATATTTGAGATTTCTGCTGTGGTTTTCCCCTTGGTGAGGAGATCAAGTGTTTGCTGGTTAAAGCAGTTTGGGAACTCTTTTGGCTTCCTCCTTTTAGTGGTTGTATTGGCTAATTTCTCCAGGAAGGGGTGATAGAATTAGTTTCTTTACACTTACACATTTTCTATTTTTCATAGTTAATAACCTATTTCAACAGACCGAGTTAGACCTGTTGTAACTGTATTATGTGTCTTCTCATCAATCGCTTAATCAACAATTATTAGGGGTCTACTATGTGCAAGTCACCATGGGAAGCACAGAGAATACAAAGACAACGCATGAACAATACCCCTTTTCAATACAGATCTTACTTTCTACATGTCATTCCAAGTTGAAGTTACTTTTGACCTTTGCTGTACTCAATCAATGATCTGATTGCTCACAGGCAGTTACTATTGAAAAAACTCCCACATCAGAAGCCAGTTTCCCTCCCCCCCCCAGCTGTTAAATAGCCAATTGAATTTTTTTAAAATGGTGTTCTTTGCCACTTAGCATGCTAAGTATCTTCCTACTGTCTTCTTCAAGATAGCATGCGTTACCCCTGGCTGTTAGTCTTGAGCTGGGGTGGGGAACCACATGTGGCCTTCTAGGTCCTTGGGTACAACCTTTTGACTGAGTCCAAGTTGTACAGAACAAATCTTTTTATTAAGGGGATTTGTTCTGTGAAGTTTGGATTCAGTCAAAGGGCCGTACTTGAGGACCTACAGGGCCACATGTGGCCTAGAGGTCACAGATTCCCTATACCTAGAGGACATTCTACAAGCTTTTAACCACTTTTGTTCCTTAACCTTGAACAATATTTTCCACCATATTTTTTTGATAGTCCATTCTTCACATTGACGTTAATGAAATACGTGTCACTGTGGCTTGGAGGATCTTGTCAAGTACTTCCTGGAACCTGTCTACCTTTCAGTCTCTGTAAAAACTGTGGAAACATCAGTTGCTACTCTCTGTGTCATGGCCGCTTTGCCTATGTTCATGGTAAGTGCTACAAGGCACGATTAACCAAGTGTGGAACAGTAGAAAGTTTTGGCTCTGAAGTCTGAGAACTTGGGTTCAAATCCTACCCCTGATGCTTCCTAGCTGTATGACCTTGGGCAAGTTATGTACTCTCCTTGGGTGTTGGTGTAAAATAGAACCCCATGGCCTCTGAGATTTCTTCCAACCTTAAATTTATGATTCAATGAAAATATTTCTTTTTGTTCTTGGACACAAGATAAAATCAACACCTCTATTTACTCATCAAAGGCAAAGTTGAGAAACCCCCTTCCACTTAGCTACAGTGTTTTTATGACTTCTCAGATGGTCATTTTCAAAGCCTCCTACCTGCACTTTGGCCAACCTCCTCAACCCTCTCCCACCAGAACTCGGACTCTTCTCAAGGGACCCTGACCTTTGATGGGCGAGTTTTCACCTTATCAGGAAGCAGGTTTCCTCATCCTCTCCTGGTCATTTCCAAATTATCTAGCACTTGTACACAACTCCACTCACCCTCCTGCCCCCACCTATCTCCCCTTTATATGCTGTTTTTCTCCATCATTATTTAATCTCCTTGAAGCCAGGGACCATCTTGCCTTCTTGTTTTTGCATCCTAAGTGCTTAGTATCATGTTTGGCACATAATACACTCTCAGTAAATGCTCATTCATTCGTTCATTCATTCATTCATTCATTCATTCATTCATAGTAGGAATATTGTTTTAGATATGGTCTATTTCCTCAGGTTCTGTATTATTTCTTTGACTATTGCCAAAGTGTCTCGAGCTATGATACTCAAATGGATTTGTGGTTTCACTAATTTGGACATTCTCTCCAGTGATACAGATTGCAATGCATTCATGCCTGCCCTTCTTGGTCAAAAAACACTTGCCCTTAGAGAGCTCACAATCTCTTGGGGGAGACAACAAGCAAACAAATACGTACAAGCTGCATGTAGGTGGTGCAGGAGATAGAGGATGGGTCCGGAATTGGGAAGGTCTGGGTTCAAATCTGACCTCAGACAATTATTAGCTGTGTAAAAGTTACATAACTGTCATCTGCCTCAGTTTCCTCATTATGAAATGGGGATAATAACAGAACCTCCCCTCCCACAGCTAGTATGAGGCTCAATGAGATAATATTTGTAAAGTGCTTAGAACAATGCCTGGTATGTAGTGGGTGATGATAGATAGATTCTATTCATCATCATGATCATTGATAACATTTATACAGCACCTACTATATGCCTGCCACAGTGCTAATCACTTTACAAATATTTATAAAGGGAAAGGTGCTAGAATTAAAAGGGGTTAGGAAAGGCTTCCTGTAGGAGATGGGATTTTGAGACTTAAATGAATACAGGAGATAGAGTTGAGGAAGGAGTGTTTCAGACATGGAGGATGGTCAGAAAGAATGCCCAGAGCCAAGAGATGGAGGGTCTCTCAGGAATAGCCAGGAGTCAAGTGTCACTGGATTGCAGAGTGTGTGGTTGGGAATAAGGTATAAGAAGACTGGAAAGATAGGAGAGGGCTAGATTTTGAAGGGCTTTGAATGCCAAACAAAGTAGTTTATTTATTTATTTTTGCCGTTTTTTTTGGAGGGGGGATGGCAGGGTAATTGGGATTGACTTGCCCAAGGTCACACAGCTAGTTTTTTTTGTGTGTTAAGGTGTCTGAGGTCAGATTTGAGCTCAGGTCCTCCTGACTCCAGGGCCGGTGCTCTATTCACTGTGCCACCTCACCACCCCACAAAGTAGTTTATGTAGTCCTGGGGCAACAGAGAGCTACTGGAGTTTATTGAGTGTGTGTGTGCGTGTGTGTGTGTGTGTGTGTGTGACATAATCAGACCTGTGTTTCAGCAATATCACTTTGGTGGCTGAATGGAGGATGGATTGGAATGGGAAGAGACTTGAGGTGGGCAGACTCACCAGCAGCTAGTGCAATAGTCCAGGTGTTCGGGCTCAAGGGCCTGCATTAGACTGATCAATGGCAGTGTCAGAGGAGGGGAAGGGGCATATTAGAGTAATAGTGAAAAAGTGATACAGACAGACCTTAGCAACAGATCAGCTATGCGGGTAAGAGATAGTGAGGAATCCCGGATGACTCCTAGGTTGGGAGCCTGAGAGACTGGAATGATGGGTTTGACCTCAATGGTAATTGGGAAGCTAGAAGGGGGATAAGATTTTGGGGAAAGGTGTCTACTTGAATCCAGTTTGAGAAGTCTAAAAGATAGTTAGAGATGTGAGATGGAAGGTCAGCAGAAAGATTGGGGAAGGATAGGTAGATTTGAGCATTATTAGCCTAGAGATGGTCATTAAATCCATTGGCGTTGATGAGATCACCAAGTGAAATAGCGTAGAAGGATAAGAGAAGATGGACCAGGACAGAGCCTTGGGGGACACTCTCCCTCAATGTCCTCCCATAGATTTACCAGAAGGTGTCGTCTTAAAATTCTTGGGGAGAGGCTTTGCTTTCTCCTAACATCATGAGGGTGCCAATGGTGCACTCAGCCTATCCACTTATCATCCTTTGCTCTTATTACCTGGCTGACCGACCCATCTTTTTTGCTTCTACATTTTCTGATGATAAGATAGTTAAAGTAATATTTGTAGACAATTTGAAAACACTGGCATTTTTAGCATCCTCTTCCCTTTTTTTGTTTTTGTTTTGCTTTTTGGAGGGCAATTGGGGTTAAGTGACTTGCCCAAAGTCACACAGCTAGTTGGTGTGTCAAATGTCTGAGGCTGGATTTGAACTCAGGTCCTCCTGACTTCAGGGCTGGTGCTCTATTCACTGTGCCACCTAGCCGCCCCCCTCTTCCCTTTTCTTACTGCTCTGCCACTATCACTGTGGAAATTTAATGAGGCTGCACAGGTATGTAGGATATATTTTTTTCCCATTGGTTTGGTTTGGTTGCCCTGACCAAAGAACTCATCTCTTAGCAGCTAATCTCATGGTGATACTCTCCAATTACAAATGGGATCTTAGAGGGCATTAATACATATATGACAGCCAGTGTATGAGAGTTGACTATCCCATTGCCCTCTGCCTTGGTTATACCACATCTAGAGTGGCACCACATTTTGGAGGGAAGCTAACAAGCTGGAGTAGGTTTGGAGAAAGGTAAACATGCTTGGAAACCATGTCATAGAATATTAGTTGAAGAAGCTAGAATATTTTATCTGCAGAAGAGAAGCTCTCTGGAAAAAATGTACCCACAAAACATTTTTAAATTTAATCTGTGTTCTTTTCTTTTTTTTTTGGTAAATTTTATTATTTATTTGAAACAAATACAAAATGAGAAAAGAAAAAAACCCATTACCATGTATACAGGAGAACATGAGATGATTCAAAATATAGCAGTAAATTTCCATTTCAAGAAAACCTATATGATAGATACTGCACATCACTTTCCAAGTTGCCCAGTTTTTCTTTGCTTCCTTGTAGGTTTTCTTTTGTTCTCTGTTGTGCACTTTTTACTTTATTTTTTCCCCTTCCCCTTCACCTCTCCCGCCCCCCATCAGTATTATTATTATTAACATTTTCTCCATTTCTTTCTTAAATCTAGATAATCAAGAAAATAATTGATCAATTAATGATTTGTGGCATTTACTTATTTCTGAGATGTAAATGCTCATGCTGAAAATTCAACACCGGCTTTCAGTGCCTACTGGAGCTGACTCCAGCATGCCCCTGGATGTAGGTGGGAACATGCCAACTATCTTCCAGTAGTTAGAATCAACAAACTTGGAACTTGAAAAGAAAATTCAAAATTATCCAGTCCAATCCCTTTGCTTCATGGATGAGAAAAATGAGCCCAGGGTTTTACAGGTAATGAGCAGTAGAGCTCACGTTCTGGCTCAGGATGCCTGGCTCCGGCTCCAGGCTTCTTTCGACTTTATCTTCATCGAGATGCTCTCTAAACCTTTGTTTATGTTATTTCCAAACCCCTATAGTATCAAAGTCTGATGGAAGTGGAAAATTCCCCTGCCTGTGCAGGCCTTAGGAAAAGCAGGGAAGTAGGTGATACTTATCTTTAAGGTCCAATACTGCAAATTTCCCCTGCTAATCATTCATTCCCAACCTGGTGCCTATAGACTTCATGCTCCCTTTCTCCTCCTCCCCCATCACATTAAAGAACACTTTCAAATAGATATTGAGACTAACGTGAAAATATGTTTAATATGAATATAAGTAGAGTCTATTTCAGATTGCATGCCATCTTGGGGAGAGGGGAAGGAGGAGGGGGAGAAAATGTAAAACTCAAAATCTTAAGGAAGTGAATGTTGAAAACTAACAAAAATTATATTTAAAAACACTAAAAAGCAAATCAGATGTTGTCCTTTCATCTATTGCATAGACTGAAAGTATAAGAAAATAAAAGTGACTCAGATAGGCATATATCTATTTTGTATCTAAAGAGGAATTCCATTGCAACGTCTACTATAAAGGTTAGTTTGGTATTTGCTTAAAGATGACTAGTGATAGGGAATGCACTACCTACCTCCAAAGGCAATTAGTTGTCTTTTGGAGAGCTCTAAATTTTAGCAAGTTTTGTATTACATTGAATGCTGGAATAAACCTCTCTGTACCTCCTACCTGTTGCTCCTGGTTCTGTCTTCTGGGGACAAGAAAATTATGTCATACTCTTCTTCTACATAATAGACTTTCAAATGCTTAAAGACAGCTCTCCTCACCATCACCATCACCACCACCACCATCACCATCACCATCACCACCACCACCACCACCATCACCATCACCATCACCTTCACCATCACCATCACCATCACCCCCCCC
>JAQQSW010023458.1:0-10269 GCA_028646575.1 Pseudocheirus occidentalis
AATTTAAATTGGTTTTTGAAGATCTGGCTCTACTGAATCTTATGTGGAAAAATTCTATTTTAAGAAGGGAATTTCAGGCACATGTCAGATAATTTGGCACAAAAAGGCTTCCCAGCACCACCAATTAGCCTTGATTAGCTGAGTAAACTTTGTGAAGGTCAAAGATCATCGAAATTTACAAGTCATTTGTGCAAATGTGTCTCCTCTTTTCAATGTGGCCCAGAGATATGTAGTGGCCTGTAAGGAACCCAAGAAGAATTGTGAGGTTCTGTTTGGCTGAATAATGGACTTATATTACCTCGCCTTTGTTTAATTGAGTCTTCTACCGTGTCCTTTGAAGAGAGAATTGCTGTATCATTCTCAGCAGACAAATAAATATACAGCCCTGTCCCACCCCTCAAAAAAGCCCATCTCCCTTTAGAACTCACTTGAGAAGATGGAATAGTTTTTCTCCCATAGAATAAACTGTGAGATAGAGAAAGAATCAGGAACATTAAATCAGGGATGCTGGAAGATCATTTGAAAATAGAGAGTACAAGGGACATTTTAGAAGATTTTTTTGATAGTTCTGTGCTCTGAGTCCTGGCTCTATCACTAACTCACTGTGTGGTCTTATTCAATAAACTCCAGAGGCTCCTTATTACCTCCAGCGGATTTCAAAATCCCTTCTTTGACTTTGGAAGCCTTTTACTACCTGGCCTCTTTGCTTCCCGGTCTTCTTATGCTTTGCTGCCTTCACTGCGCTCTAATCCAAGGACGCTGACTTTCTCGTTCTTGGTAAGGGTCACATCCCTCCATCTCCCAGAAAGTATGCTTTTTGACTGTTTCTGTTTGACTCTTGACTATTTGACTATTCCCCATGTCTAGAATGCTCTCTCTCCTCACCTAAGGTGAGAAGACCCTTATGGTCGCTCATGCTTTCTCTTTGACAGGGCATAAAAGTCCTTTGTATGTATGTCTCTCTTTAGGTCATTATCTTCTTGAATCTCTAATCTGGGAAGACAGGGAGGGGCAGTGTTTCTATCTTTATTTTCCCTGAACACTTTACATAGGGTTTGGCACATAGGGATTGATGTTAGGAAAATCTCAACCTGTCTATTATTCAATTTGCTGATAAAATATTCAAAGTATTAAATGTGAGTGTGTTTTGAAAAGTTAAATGTAGTGAAACAATGAAAAAATTATTAAATAGGTAAAATCAGTGCTTGATTTTGTGTACAGAAAGAGGTAGGTTGTGTGGTGACTGATTTGATGAGCCCCAGGGAATTCTTCAGCAACATGATTTAGTAAGCTAAAATTTGGTGATTCTGGGATTCTAAGACGTGCAATATTTGGATGGAGAAAGAGTGGGTAACTCGGTGCATTTCTAAAATGAAATCATTCCATGGAGGTAAACCACATACAATTTATTTTGAACCACTGAAGGATGTTCTGGAGAGGTTAGTAGTAATACTTAAGAAAACTCTCTGAGGACTTGGGTTTAGAGCATATAGTGAGAACTGGGAAGCAAAGACCTGGATTAAGTTTTGTGGGACATTCATTGCCGAAAACACAGGGGACCCATTTAAATAAAGAAATCTTCCCTTTCACAGATAATGACTTTGGATGTCCTTGGTTGGAAGCTCTTTGGGACCAAAGACTCTGGGTTCCCTGTAAAAACCTGGAAACTCATAATAAAAAGAAAAAAATCCTTGGAGTTTGTCCACTAGACAAAGAGCAAAGATGAAGAAATAGCAAATGCAGCCAGTTCTGGAGCATTGGCAGGTTGCTTATTAGTGATGGAAAGAAAAGGCTTATGGAAAAAGTCCTTAGTGGTGTCCAGGCATTTCCCAGAATATGGTATTTGAGAACAGCCAAGGTCCAGATGACTTCCCAGTACTTTCTACCAGTTCTTCTCCAGTAAGTTCCATGGGTGAAATAGGAGGGTACTGATACCAGAGGGCTTGTATGTCACCTGGAAATGAGGAAGACTCCAGCCCACAATCATGCAGTCTTCTGCCTTCTCTTCCTTCTACCTACTTTAATACTTAACACTTTGTTAAATACTGTTTTGCAGAGTGTGGATGAGGGATATTTGTGCACTACAGTTTAAGTCTTAAAATTGTGTCCAGAGGCTCTGATCCTTTAATATAATAGAGAAATATAGATTAGATCTAGATTTTCTTGATACAGGGATGTTCCCATCCACTATGAATAGAGATCCTGTTTTTTAATAGAAATGAGTCAAATATTTGTTAAGCACTTTACCTGGCAGAGAGGTGCTGGATACTAGGGAATAAAAGCATATAGAAATGTTCCCTCTTCACAATGAGTTTATATTCTAAAAATTAGGGTTTTTATTTTATTATTATTATTATTTATATTTATTTTATTATTTATTTATAAATAAAACAAATTTTATTTATTATTACTAAGATAACAATTAAAATAAAATATTATTTTATTTGTTTGGATCTTTGATTTTTCATCAGTATACGGGAATTCCTAGTATGGAAAGTCTGCCTACACAAATCCATGACTTGTCTTTAACCCCATAGTTTTATAGAGTTTTCAGGGCATTGAGTGCTAGAGTGATTGCTCATAGTCACACAACTGTTATGTCAAAGTAGGCTTTGAGCCCAGGTCATCCTGGCTCCAATGCCAGCTCTTTATTAATTTTGCTGCTCTACTCAGTGAAGCATTCCCTGATATCTCTTCAACCTGAACTATCCTTGGTATTGACTTTTTAACTCAAACCTCACATATTACTTTGTTTTGCTTATCTCTAATGAGTTTATTATGCAACATTGTGTATTATATGTGCAGGTAGCTAAATGGCACAGTGGAGATAATGCTGGACTTGGAGTCAGTAACATCTGTGTACAAATCCTTCCCCAGATATTTATTATACGTGTATATAAAGTGCTTTGTAAAATATTAAAGCACCACATAAATGTTAGCTATTTTAATTGTCTATCTACAAAAGTCCCACTCTTATGGTTGCTTCATCATGGCCTGGAGATAAATCTGGGTCATTAAGGGATATGCCAAGTAAGAGGACAAGAACTACTGAGTTAGAAAAGCTTTAAATAAAGTTCTTGTGACAAAGGACTAGTCTATGCAAGCACAGAGAGAAATAGAAATACCAGTTTGCTTCTACTTGCATTCTTTGGCCATGGAATCCCATGAAAAAAAAAAAACAACACAAAGTAACCTTCAATCCTGGATGCTTTCCTTCTGATTTTCAGTGTGATGGGGGACAGAATGGTAGAAAAGGGATGGAGCATTCTAAAAACAACACACTTTTTAGACTGCCTGTAGACATTAAAAAGCCTATGTGAAATTTGTATTCATTTGCCAATGAGTTTGTATATTAAGAGAAAAACCATGCCATATCATATGGTCATTTCCACTATAACAAAATCAAAAGACCACCTAAACAGGACAACTTAAGGTTCTTCTCAGAGAGGTAAATAATGGACTTAAAGAATTAGGTTTATCACTTGCCCAAAGTAAAAAAGAAACATTACTTCAGGGGAATCTGATCATCTTGCATTGCATTACTCATAGTCTAAAAAAAATTAGCCCTATGATTTAATTGATATCGGGAACTCCCAGTAAGAATATTCCCTCTACCAAAGTGTATGTATATCAGCAGCAACTCTGCAACTTATGGTGTTGAAGAATTATCTGGGAAAATAAGAACTGAAGTAAATTTCTGAGAGTCACATATGCACCAGGTTTCACAGGAGAGTTTTTAAACCTGAATTTTTGTTGATTCTGAGGCCAGCTTTCTTTTATGCAATATTGAATTTCATGATAATTATAATAAAAAAGATGAAAAAATGAAAATAGTCGTCATTTATTCATCAACATACGTGGCCAGGGATCAGAAAGTGGAGATTTTCTGCTTAGAATATGAAAAGATGGTATGGGAAAAAATCAATACAAGACCAACATTTTTTTAAAAATCCTTGATACTGGATGATTTAATTTGCTGATAGCCACAAGGAAATATGGGGAAAAAAGACCTGTTGGAAAAATTACATTTGAGATTAAGAACTGGGGCAGCTAGGTGGTGCAGCGAATAGAACAACAGTCCTGGAGTCAGGAGGACCTGAGTTCAAATCTGGCCTTAGACACGACACACTAGCTGTGTGACTTTGGACTTTGGACAAGTTGATTAACCCCAATTGCCCTCCAAAAAGAAAAAAAAAAGGGATTAAGAACTGAAAGAGTTCCAGAGTCTTACAGGATACTTAGTATTTTTATGCCTCTATTTTATTTTTAAAAACTTTTATTTATTTCAGTAAATATTTTCCAATTACATGTAAAAAATTTCTGTCAACAATCATTTAAAAAATGTGAGCTCCAAATTCTTTTCCTCCCTCCTCCCTTGAGGAAGCAAGCAATTGTGGTTAAGTGACTTGCCCAAGGTTACATGGCTAGTAAGTGTTAAGTGCCTGAGGCCGGAATTGAACTCAGGTCTTCGTGCCTGTGAAGTGATGCAAAACACATTTCTGCATTAACCATATTGCAAAAGAAAACACAAAAAATAAAACAAGTAAAATAAAGAAAGTAAAAAAAAGATATGCTTCAATCTGCATTCAGAATTCGCCAATTCTATCTCTGGAAGTGGATAGCATTTTTCCATCTTTGGTCCTTTGGAAGGTCTTGGATCATTGTCTTGATTAGAGTTGTTAAGTCCTTCACAATTGATCATTCTTTCAATATTGCTATTACTGTTTGCAATGCTCTCCTGGTACTGCTTGCTTTACTTTGCATGAGTTCATATAAGTCTTTAGGATGTTTGGAAACCATCCCCCTTGTAATTTCTTATAGCACAATATATTCCATCATAATCATATACTGCAACTTGTTCAGCCATTCCTCAATTTATGGGCATCCTCTAAATTTTTATTCCTTGTCACTATAAAAAGAACTGCTATGTTTTTGTACAAATAAGTCCTTTCCTCCTTTTCTTAGATATCTTTGGGATATAGACTTAGTGGTATTACTGGGTCAAAGGATATGCACAATTTTATAGTTCTTTTGGCATAGTTCCAAATTGTTTTCTAGACTAGTTAACTACCATTACTACTGGTAAACTCTTCCAACCACACTTTAGTTTATGATTATTATTATACATTCTTCCTGGAATTTGTCATTTTCATTTTCTGTCATATTAGCCCATCTGATATATCTGAGGTGGTATCTCAGAGTTCTTTTAATTTGTATTTCTTTAATCAGTATTGATTTAGCCCTTTTTTCACGTGACTATTAATGGTTTTTACTTCTTCTGAAAATTGCCTGTTCATATACATTGATCATTTAGCAATTGGGGAATGACTTTTATTTCTATAAATTTGACTCAGCTTCCTATATATTTAAGAAATGAAGCTTTCTCAGAGAAACTCTCTTCAAGTTCCCCCCCCCCATGATATTCTGATTTTTTTCCCTAATTTTGGCTAGATTGGTTTTGTTTGTGCAAAAATAAATTTCATCTAATAAAAACTATCTACTTTGCTTCTTGTGATCATTTCTATCTTTTGTTTGGTCATAAACACTTCCCTTACACATAGCTCTGACAGGTAAAATTCTCCACACTCTTCTAATTTACTTGTGATCTCATCTTTTATGTTTAAATCATTTATCCATTTTGACCTTATCTTAATATACGGTGTGAGATATTAGTATATGATTAGTTTCTGCCAAACTGCTTTTCAGTTTTCTCCACAATTTTTATCAAGTATTGAGTTGTTACCCCCAAAGCTTGTATCTTTGGGTTTATCAAACACTAGGTTACTATGGCCATTTGCTACTGTGTATTGTGTACCTAACCAATTCCAGTGATCCACAACTCTGTTTCTTAACCAGTACCAGATTGTTTTGATGATTACTACTTTAAAATATAGTTTGTCACTTAGAACTGATAGGCTGCCTTCCTTCATATTTTTCATTGATTACATATTTCTTGATCTTTTATTTTTCCAGATTAATTTTGCTGTTTCTTCTAGTTCTATGAACTAATTCTTTGATAATTTAATCAATATGGCACTGAATAAGTAAATTAATTTAGATAAAATCATAATTTTTATTATGTTGACTTGGCTTATTAAAGAGCAATGAATATTTCTCTAGTTGTTTGGATCTGTTGTTACTTGTGTGAAAAGTGTTTGTTATTGTGTGAATATGATCCTTGGGTTTGTTTTAGCAAGAAGGTTCCCACATGTTTTATAAAATTTGTGTTTATTTTAAACAGAATTTTTCTATCTCTTGCTTCTGGGTTTTGTTGTCAATATATAGAAATGCTAATGATTTATGTGATTTATTTTATATCCTCTAATTTTACTAGTTAATTGTTTCACCTATTTTTTTAGTTGATTCTCTTGAGTTCTTTAAATGTACCATTGTATCATCTGCAAAGAGTGATAATTTTGTTTCCTCATTGCCTATTTATTTTCCTTCAATTTATTTTTCTTTTTCTGCTGTAATACCTGGCAATTCTAGTATAATATCACATAATAGGGGTAATAATAGACATTCTTGTTTCACTCTGAAGTTATTGGCAAGGCTTGAAGTTTATCTCCATTATAAACAGTGTTTACTCTTGGTTTTAACTAGATACCAAAGTTTTAAGAAAGATGCCATTTATTCCTAGTTTTCCTTGTGTTTTTAATAGGAATGGGTGTTATATTTTGTCAAAAGTATTTTCTGCATCTATTGATATAAACGCATGATTTTTGTTGTTCTTTTATTGATATTGTCAATTATGCTGCTAGTTATCCTAATAAAGAACCAGCCCTGCATTCCTGGTATAAATACCACCTGGTCATACTGTATTCTCTCTTTTTTTAGTGATCTTTTTATATATTGATATAATCTACTTTCTAGTATTTTATTAAAAATTTTTGCATCAATATTCATTGTGAAAATTGGTCTATAGTCTTCTTTTTCTGTTTTTGCTCTCCCTGGTTTAGGTATCAAAACCATATTTTGATGGAGTAGGAGAAATTTGGTAGGACTTCTTTACATATTTTTTCAAATATTCTATATTACTAGGATTAATTGTTCCTTAAATATTTGATAGAATTCACTTGTAAATCTACTTGGTCCTGGGGATTTTTTCTTGGGGAGCTGATTGAAGGCTAGTTCAATTTCTTTTTCTAAAATAGGTTTTTAAAATATTTTATTTCTTCTGTTGATTTGAGTCATTTTTATTTTTGTAAATATGCATCCTTTTTACTTAGAGTGTTAATTTTACTGGCATATACTTGGGAAAAATAACCACTAATAATTGCTTCAACTCCATCTTCCTTGGTGTTGTATTTATCTTTTTCATTTTTGATGTTAGTAATTTAGTTTTCTTCTTTCTTTTTAAAAATTAAATTAATCAAAAGTTTAACATTTTCCCCATAAGATCAATTTCTAGTTTTATTAATTAGTTCAATGGTTTCTTTTTTAACTTTAAATCTTATTAATTTCCCCCTTCATTTTTCAGGATTTTCATTTTGGTTTTTAATTAGGGATTTTTAATCTGTTCTTTTTCTAGTTTCTTTTAGTTGCATACCCAATTCATTGACTTGCTCTTTCTTTCTTTTATTGTTGCAAACACTTAAAGATATAAAATTTCCTCTAAGTACTGCTTTGCATGCATCCCACAAATTTTTGAATATTGTCTCATTGTCATCCTCTTTGATGAAATGATTGTTTTTATGATTTGTCCTTTGGATCACTCATTTTTTTAGGTTTCAATGAGTTCCCAGTTTTTAATGTATGGTTTCACACCCTATGTGGAATGTAATTTTTATTGCATTATGGTCTGAAAAGGATACATTTAATATTTCTGCTTCCTTGAATTTGGTTATAAGGATTTTCTCCTAACACGTGATAAATTTTTGTACTTCTTTCTATTACCATTCATTTTTCTCCAGAGGTCTATCATATCTAACTTTTCTAAGATTCTATTCATTTCCTTGTCTTCTTTCTTATATAGTTTATGATTAGATCTATCTAGTTCTACAAAGGGAAAGCTGAGGTTTCCCACTAGTGTAGTTTTACTATTTCTTCCTGTAATTAATTAAGCTTTGTCTTTAAGAATTTGGATACTATGCCGCTTGGTGAACATATAGTTAGTATCAATATTACTTCATTATCTGTGGTTCCTTCTTAGTAAATTGTAATTTCCCTGCTTATCCCTTTTGATTATTTCTGCTTTTGCTTTTTCTTTGTCTGAGATTGTGATCTCTACCCCTGCCTTTTTCACTTTTAGTTGAATCATAATAGATTCTGCTCTAACTCCTTATTTTAATTCTCTGTGCATCTTTCCACTTCGTGTGTCTCTTGAAAACAACATATTGTTGGATTCTCATTTCTAATCCATTCTGCTATCCACTTCTGTTTTATGAGTGAGTCCATCCTTTTCACATTCACAGTTATGATTACTAACTGTGTATTTCCCTTCATCCTATTTTCTTTGTTTTATACTTCTCTCTCTCTATTCTGTTCCTCTTCTAAAGTGTGTTTTGCTTATGACCTCTGCTTTCTTGTATCTGGCCTCCTTTATATCAACCTCCTGTTTGTGTTTTTTTGTTTGTTGGTTTCTGCCAACTGATTTCTTTTATCTACCCTCTCTTCCATTATCCTCCCCTTTTCCTTATCCCCTTCTCTTCCTACTTCCCTATTGAGTCATACACACACACACACACACACATATATACACACACATATATATACACACATACATATATACACATATATACAAATATATATACATATATATATATATATACATATTGTGATTTGTGTGTGTGTGTGTGAGCATGCCTGTGTGTTAGTGTGCATGAGCATGTGTATTTTTACCTTTCTGAACCAATTTAAATGTAAGGTTCAAACATTACTCACCTCTACCCCCAGTGTTGCCTTCTTCCCCTTTTTCCTCCACTGTAAAGCTCTTCTTTGTGAATCTTGTTTATTTGAGATAATTTTTCCCATTCTTCTTCTCCTTTCCCCCAGGGCATTCCTTTTTCTTGACTATCCAATTTTTCTTTTATATCATTCCAACATTACTGATTTACTACTGTGTTCTCTTTCTATGTAGAATCCTGCTAATTGCCCTACTAATAATGAAGTTCTTTGAAGCTACATGTATCATCTTTGCATGTAGAAAAGTAAACAGTTTAAGCATATTAAGTCCCTTATGATTTCTCTTTCATGTTTACCTTTTAATACTTCTCTTGAGTTTTGTATTTTGAAAGCCAAATTTTCTATCCAGCTTTGGTATTTGCATGAGGAATGACTGGAAGTCATCTATTTCATTAAATATCCATCTTTTCACCTTGTACTCAGTTTTGCTGGGAAGGTTATTTTTGGTTATAATCCCAACTCTTTTGCTTCTAGAATGTCATATTCCAAGTCGTCTGTTTCTTTAACACGGCAGCTGCTAAATTTTGTGTGAGGCTTGTTGTTACTCCATGGTATTTGAACAATTTTTTTTTCCTGGCTACTTGAAGTGTTTTCCCTTTCACCTGGGTTCTCTGGAATTTGGCTATAATATTCCTGGGAGTTTTCATTTTGGGTTTTCTTTCAGGAGGTGATTAGTGGATTCTCTTAATTCCTAATTTACGCTCTCATTCTAGGATATCAGAGCAATTTCCCTTGATAATTTCTTGAAATATAAAATCTGAGCTCTTTCTTTGACCACAGTTTTCAAGTAGTCCAATAATTCCTAATTTATCTATCTTTAATCTATTTTTCAAGTCAATTGTTTTTCCAGTGAGATATTTCAAATTTGCTTCTGTTTTTTTTCTCATGGTTTTGGCTTTGTTTTATTGTTTCTTAATTTCTTATGTTGTCAATAGCTTCCACTTTCTGAATTTTAATTTTTAAAGAGATATTTTCTTAATTGACTTTTCATACATTTTTATCATTTGGTCAATTCTGCTTTTTAAAGAGTTATTTTTATCAGTGGATTTTTGTACGTCTTTTTCCTTTGGCCAATTCTGTTTTTTTAAAGTGCTATTTTCTTCAGTATTTTTTGTGCCTCTTTTACCAAGCTGTTAATTGTCCTTCCATAATTTTCTTTCTTTACTTTCATTTCTTTATCCAATTTGTTATTCACCACTTTGATTCTGAAAACATTTTTTTAGTTCTTCCAAGAATTCTTGTTGCCTTGTGTCCAATTCACATCTTTACTTTGAGACTTTGCTAATTACTACTTTGACTTCATTGTCTTCTTCTGAGTTTGTCTCTATCTTCTCTGCACCATAGAAGCCTTTTCATATTTTTTTT
>JAQQSW010023459.1:0-10269 GCA_028646575.1 Pseudocheirus occidentalis
AGAGAGAGAGAGAGAGAGAGGGAGGGAGAGAGAGAGACAGGGGGAGAGACAGAGAGAAACAGAGAAAGACAGAGACAGACAGAGACAGAGACAGAGAGAGACACAGAGAGAGAGAGACAGACAGAGACAGAGAGACAAAGAGGGAAAGAGACAGAGACAGACAGAGACAGACACACAGAGAGAAAGAGAGAGACAGATAGAGACAGAGAGGTGAGGGGGCAGGACAAGAATTTGAACTCATGGCCTGTAGTGCTAAAGCTCCTCCAAATGCCTCTCAAGCTCACTGACAGAGGAGACTGAGGAGTCAGGATTCAACTTCTGGCCCTGTCATTGACGTATCAGGAAAATTAGCTCTCTTTGGTTAAAGAAAAAGAAATAGAGGAAAAGGAAAAAGGAAACAGAAGGGCAAAGAGGGGACAGACTCTGCTCACATTCCAAAGTCATCTTGGAGAACTTAAGTTTGGCGCAGGTTTCAACTGGGGGCTCCCAGCATGTGCATGTGCCCCTTTGATAACATAATACCAGAGGAGCAGCTGATGCTGTATCCAAACCACTCTAGCAGGACTCAACACTCCCAGGCTGGAGACACCAGCAGGTCCCTCCTCCCCTCCCCCTGTTGACAAAGCTGCTGACGGTGCTCTTGGAGGAACAACAGCACAAAAATTAAAGAGTACACCACAAGGCTTAGAGGACAACATAATAATACTCAGCAGGCTGTCTCTCCTTGCCTAACCTTCATTTCCTCATGCCTGAGCAGACTACAGAATAACAAGAGCTGACGTTTATGTAGCATTTTCAGGTTTTGCAAAGTGCTCTACTTAGATCATCTCATTTGTTCCTTCAACAACCCGGCGATGCTCAGGCTGGTATTACTCTCCCATTTTATAGATGAAGAAATTGAGGCTGAGGAAGGTTAAGAAGGACTTGCGTGGAGATGCTGTGTGGTTAGTAGGTGAATCAGAAACAAGATGCGAGCCTAGGCTTTCCTAAGCTAAAGTCCAGCACTCTATTTTCTGCACCACCTTGGTTCCCCATGCAAGGTGCCTAGGGCACTCTGAAGTTTGGCATAGTGGCAAGAACACTGGACTGAAATGAGGAGGCCTGAGTTTTAGTTCTATGTCTTCCAAGAACTAGGTGTAGGGCCTTAAAACAAGTCATCTTGAGGAGGGAATTTGTACCAACCTTTTCCAGACAAGGTTCATTGAAACCATGCCCAAGTCTTGTGCAGAAAGTCTATACTAATGGAGCTCCAGAAATAATAAGAGGTGTGTGAATACAGGAGTTGGGGCACAGTGAGGGGAGAGGGAGGGACTTTGAAAGATTTCCAGCTGGGCCTAGGAATTGCCAAATGGGGAAATATCCCCAAATGCCATAGTGTGGTTAGAGCCCTGAATGTTCCATCATAAGAGGCTGCCAAAGAAAGAATGCCAGCCTTGATGAGTCAATGGTCAGGGCCGGTCTGGCCAAGCCCTTGTGCCTTGGGTATCAACCTCGGGTAAGTCTCGAATTTTGGACTGTTTTGCAAAAGCAAATTGGGTTTCTATTTTGGCCTTGATTGGTGAAAGCTACGTCTGACCTCTTCAGATGCCATTCCAGGCCACACATTGGTGGGAACAGTATCATAAATGACTCATTCTCCCTTACTGGAAAATGGCAGGACCATCTGCAGCATGTAAAGATGTTTACTTATATAATGGGATCCCTTCAACACACAAGTAGTGTCTTGCCAGATGCTGACCAACATCTGGAAGCCCAGAGAGATTTCTACCACCCCTTACCACCTTCAAATCCTTCCAGGGAGGCAGAGGAGAGAACTGGGAATGTAATTCACAGAATTCAAAGGACTCTTTTGGACCCAGTGACAATCACTATTCTTTCTTAATACTTCTCAGTGGAATGCAAGTTCATTGAGGGCAGGGACCATTTCCTTTTCATGTTTATATCCCCAGCTAACCCTCCATGATAACAAAGAAGCACAGTTTAGCAAAACCAGTCAACCTGGCAACCATATTTGATGACACATGCAACACTGAGGATAGAAATATGGTTCACAAGCAATCCACTGAAACCAAGATTGGTTGTTATATTTAAACTGAGTTGAGTTAGCGTTGTTACCATTTACATTATTGGCGTTCTGATCAGGTCAGAGAAATATGAATTTAGAGCTATAAGTGACCTTAGGAGACATCTAGTCCAAATCTTTCATTTTTCATATTAGAAAATTAAAGCCAAGTAAAATGAGTTACCCAAGGTCATCCAGGTAGTACATGTTAAAGGTGGGGTTTGAACACAGATGCTCTGACTCCAGATCCAGTCCCATTTCTACCACACAATGTTGCTTCCTTTCATTATCCTAGTGTTTCTTCTTGCTTTCCTGTTTCTGCTTTTTTATCAGTTCTAAAAGAAGCATCATGGCATGGTAATAGACTACTGGAACTAAATTCAGGAAAAATCTAGGTTCAAATTATGTCACTGACATTTGCTTGCTGTGTGATCATGGAGAATTTTTTTTAATTGTGCCTCAACTTTCTTAGCTGTAAAATGGGAATAATAAAAATATCAAAGTATTGAGGCACTTAAATGAGAAAGTAAATGTAAAGTGTCTTGCAATTTTTAAATGCTATGTCAAGGTCTGTTATTATATATACTAGGCGGCACAATGGTTAGAGCACCAGATCTGTAGTCAGGAACGCATGAGTTCAAATCCAGCCTCAGATACTTACTAGTTGAGTGAGCCTGGGCAAGTCTTTTAACCCTATTTACCCCAGTTTCCTCATCTGTAAAATAATCTGGAGAAAGAAATGGCAAACTACTTCAGCATCTTTGTCAAGAAAACCCCAAATGCGGTCATGAAGAGTCTGGCATGACTGAAACGGCTTGACAACTTTCTGAGTCTCTGGTTTCATTGATTTCTCACATCTGTGAATCTGGTTCCTGTCTTTAGCTTCTGTTGCAATCCTGTATCACCAATAGTCTACTGGTCATTGCAAACTGGATGTCCTAGACATATCTCACACTTAAGAGGTCCTAAATTTCCCCCCCAAACCTACCCCTGTCCCCAAATTACCCATTTCTGTCAAAAGCACTACCATTCCTCCAGGTACATAACATCCGGTTAGCCTCGCTTCCTCATCCTCCCTCACCCCACACGTCCACTCAGCTGCTAAATCTTGTCATTTTGTCTTCCACAATATCCCTCATAACCCTTCCCTTCTATCTGCTTCCTCGGCTTATCTCATCGTCTCTCATCTAGACCAGAGATATCAAACAGCTGCCTGAGACCCACAGAGCTTCTGAGTGAGGCCAGAATCAGATTAAAATGTAATACTTAACAAAATAAATAGAAATACAATAAAACATAGATAACATTTTAAAACTAAGTCAATATGTGACCAACAGGCATCCTTATGTATGGTTTATTGATGTAGATTATTATGGACGACCTATTTGGTCTTCCTGACTCATTTTCCCCTACACTACTCCAACTTCCATGTAGCTACCAAAGATAGGACCAGGTCATTTTCCTACTCAATAACCTCCTATTGCCTCTATAATCCTCCTCTGTTTTGCTTGTACAACTTTACCCCAACCTCTATTTCCAGTTTCACCAAACCTTCCTCAATCTCCCACACTCCATAATCCAAACTGACTATCTCTTTGTTCCCCATGCTTGTACCCCATCTCCCATTTCCATGCTGTGGCATTGGCTGTCTGTCATGTCTAGAATGCACTCCTTCCCAGTCTCCAACTTAAGAGAAGAATTCCTCTATCCCTTCAAAATGCAGCTCAATACCGTCTTCTTTGTGAATTCTTTGTTCCCGTCAACAGCTAGTGCCCTCTCTCCCTCTCTCCCTCCCTCTCTCTCTCTCTCTCTCTCTTTCTCTCTGTCTGTCTGTCTGTCTCTCTCCAACTACCTTGTATTTATTTATTTCATATTTATTTGCACGTTCTATGTTATATTTATAGTAAATATTTGTGTCATTGTCTCCCTCCATTAGGCTGTAAGTTCCTTGATAACAGGAATTGTTTCATTTTGCATATCCCCACTACCTGGCTCTTAGTGGGAACTTAAATGATTGTTGATTGATTTCCTCATATTTGTTATCTCTTATGACACAATAATATTCCATAGTATTCACATTCTACCTCTTGTCCTCCATTCCCAAAGTGATTAGCACTCAATTTCTTTCCAGGTTTTTTTCACTACTACCTAAAGTATTACAATAAATAATTATACACACACACACACACACACACACACACACACACACACACGGACATTTCTTTCTATTATTGTCAAAACCATACTAGAGTAGGACAAACTGGGGTTCATCCTAGGATACTGACTTCAGTCAATATACCTGACAGGTGTGCTGGGGTAGTCCCCCCTACTCCACCCTCTCCTTCCTGGATCATGGCCTTTTTAGGTATCCTAGAGTCTCTGTTTTTCTAATAAAGAGTTGTATTTGTGCTCCCCTCAACTGAGGGCACCTTTGATATCAATTACCATTTTGAGCAAATCGTACTTATATCAGAGTTCAGAGCATGCTTTCCCTAAGAACAAAAATTTCTAGTAGTAACTCCAATCATTGACCTCTTAAGATATAATATGCCCTAGAGCTGGGTCACTAGGTCAAGGGATGTAAGTAATCGAATGATTTTTCTCACTTAATTCCAAATTTTCTTCCAATAGTACTGGACCAGTGAACAGCACCATCAACAATATATGTGCCGGACTTTCTATTGCCCTTCAACATTAACTATTTTTTCTTTTATTATCTTTGCAAACTTGATAAACACAAGGTGAAACTCTGAAGTTTTTCTAATTTACATTGCTCTTATTATTGATGATTTTGAGCATACTTTGGCATTTAATTTTTTTTTAACTCTGAGTATAACACCCCCCAAAAAGGACATTTCTATATACAACATAGAACAGAAAAAAGAAGGTTGTATGTAAAAATACAAATCTCTATTATATAACTTGCTTTATTTATATATACATATATACACACATATATGTTAGCATTGTATATATAGTATATATGTATGTGCATATACCATATATACACATATATACATACACACACACACACACACACACATATATATGTAATGTATAGAGAGAGGGAGTGGGGTGGGCAGTTGGTGGCTCAGACGATAGAACACTCGGCCTGGAGTCAATAAGACCCGAGTTCATATTCAGCCTCAGATGTTTTCTAATTGTGTGATCCTGTGTGTCACTTACTCTCTGACTGCCCAACAAAAACAAAAATCACTGGAGAAGGAGATGGTGAACCACCTAACTGTCTTTCCAAAGAAAACCCCATGGACAGCTATGGACCAGGGGATCACAAAGAGTCAGAACAAATATGCGTGTGTACACGCGCATTTGTTGTTGCTCAGTTGTTTCTGATTCTTCATGACCTCATTTGGAGTTTTCTTGTCAGATACTGGAGTGGTTTGCCATTTCCTTCTCCAGCTCATTTTACAGAGGGAGAACTGAGGCAAAGAGGGTTAAGTCTTCATGACTCCAGATCTGGAACTCTATCTACTATGCCACCTAGCTACCCCCCCACACACACACACACATGTGTGTGTGTATGTGTGTGTGTGTGTGTGTGTGTATATATGTATATATATATATATGTAATCTTAACACATTTCTTTCTAAGTTATCACTGGAAGTTTTTAAAGTTCATTCATATCCATTATTTTATTCAGTTCAACTCAATTCAACTCACATTTTTTAAGATTTTATTTTTAAAATTCTAAACTTAAACACTTCTTAAGAAAAAGGACATTTTCACATACAAACTAGAACAGGAAAAGAGTGTTATATATGAAACCGTGACTCTCCATTATATACAGTTTCCTTTTTTTCTTCTTTAAAATATGTGATAGGAAGAATATTTACTAGGTTCCCAGTACATTGGTTGGACTAGTGTTTCCTATGACCCTGCCCCACATGTGGGTTAGATTAGTTATTTTCCTTAAGAGGTATTAAATCTCTTCTTGAGAATTGATTGGCTAAAGAAAGTGGCTCAAGTTGCTGATGTGGCTTTCTAGCTCCTTCTCCAAGGCCTCCAACCATGGACTGAAACATGACTTGGCATCTTGGACCATTGCCAGTCATCTTGACCTTTGTCTTGACATTGGATTTCAATGACTCTGAAGGAGAAAGTAAGGCTGATGACTTTACTCAGTTCTTTACCACTCATTTCCAATTCATGGGCAAGTCAAGGCATCACTCTCATGATGCAATTGGCCCTCTTCGAGAACAAAGGATGAACAAGAACAAGGAAACGTGACTGACACCAGGAAGGTGAACTCAGCTGAATCAATATGGCATCCTCAGTAAATATCCTTCCCCTGCTAAACTAAGTAAACCTTCCTTGTTTATTGATAAATGACCTAAGGTTATCTCATTTCACCCCAAGATCAAACCTAGACTACTAGAGGAATGGGTTGAGTCAGTCCCATCCTATGATAAAATATGTAAGTTCAATATGTCACTTTCAAATCTGTCCTGCTTGTGTTTCCTTCTGAACTCTTTTGTGTTAAATTATGTAAAATTTTAAATCCTTCATTGACCTTTTTTGGGGGGAGAAAGTAGCTTGGGGACAATAAGGAAACCAAAACATTATCTTTAGCTCTTTTGTCTCCCTAAACGAAAAAAGAAAAAGTAATTTTTACAATGAATAAACATGGTCAAGCAAAATATATCTACATATTTGCCAGGTTCAAAAAACGTATCCCTTATACAGCACTTTTTTGTTCGTTTTTTTGCTTTTTGGAGGGGGGATGCAGGGCAATTGGGGTTAAATGACTTACCCAAGGTCACACAGCTAGTAAGTGTTAAGTGTCTGAGGCTGGATTTGAACTCATGTCCTCCTGACTCCAGGGCCAGTGCTCTATTCACTGAGCCACCTAGCCACCTAGCCACCCCTTATCCAGCACTTTCATTCCATTCCCCCTATGTGGAGGTAGACGGATCTTATTAGATTCTCTATGTCATCATGGACACAAACTGTTGTTGTTCTTTGGTCACTTCAGTTGAGTCTGACTCTTCATGACCCCATTTGGGGTTTTCTTTTTAGAGATAATTAAGTGATTTGCCATTTCCTTCTCCAGCTCATTTGACAGGTAAGGAAACTGAGGCAAACAGCATTAAGTGACTTGTCCAGGATCACACAGCTAGGAAGTGTCTGAGGCCAGATTTCAACTCAAGAAGATGGGTTTTCCTGACTCTAGGCCCAGCACTCTATCCATTGTGCTACCTAGCTGCCCATGTACACAAATAAAGACAAAATTTATACAAATCACCTAGGTGAAGGTAGAGGAAAAAGCACTAGCAGTTACTGGAACCAGGACAGTCTTCCTGTAGAATGTGGCATTTGTGATTTTCCTTGAAAGGAGCTAGAAATTCCAAATTGTAAACATTTACTAGCCATGTGACCTTGGGCAAGTCACTTAACCCTAATTGCCCTGCCTTCCTCCAGAAGGAAGGAAGGAAGGAAGGAAGGAAGGAAGGAAGGAAGGAAGGAAGGAAGAAAGGAACGAAGGAAGGAAGGAAGGAAGAAGGAAGGATTCATTAAGTGCCAGGCACTGTAATCTCATTTGATCCTCACAATAATCCTGGAAAGTATATGCTATTATTATCCAGTTATACAGCAACTCAACTATTGTACAGTTGAAGAAACTGAGGCATACAGAGGGTAAGGGACTTGCTATGAATCACACAATTAAGAAGTATCTATCCAGATTGGAATCTAGTTCTTTATGACTCCAGGTCCAGAGTTCTATGTCGCCAAACTGTCTCTGGCTTCTAAGGGGAAACGACTCACCTAAGGGCACATGACTAAGAAATAAGTGGGCCAGGCCTAGACCCCTGGTCATCCTCTTACTAGTCTAGTGTTTTCTCCATTATTTCAGAGTAATGCTTAAAGCCTGAATGAGATAGCATAGGAGCCTTAGCTTTCTCATTTCCTAACTTTCATGCTTAAATTCAGAATCAAAAGAGAACATAACTTTCCTAATCATTGCAAATTCATGCTTGCTGTTGGTGTACAGCAGAGGGGAAAAGAACTGTAGAATCTTAGAGCTCAAGCATCATGCAGTCTACAACTACAGAGGAAGAATTCATGTTACAATTTCACCTCTGGCATTTGTATTTTGAAAGCAGCATATCCTCTGAACTCTTTGAAATGAGCATAGTTTGTCTCAAAATGGAGTCCCATTTATCTGAGAATCAATCAAGTACTTCTGATACCTTGTGTGTTACAAAACAGCTGGCCTTCTTTTTGATATGTGATGGATATGTAATTCACAGACCTAGGGCAAACCCTAGCTATTGAATGCAGAGTGGACCAACAGGATATATTATTTCTGTGAAAACCATACTCCAAAGGAAAGAGTTTCTTTAAATGCGTTAAAGGGAGAAAGACAGGTAGAACCAATGGGAAAAGTTGATAAGCTCAGTTCAAAATGCATATTCAATGATGAAAAAAATGCTCAGGACACTGAATGATGTTTTGCCTTGGTTTTGACCAATAATGGGAATGTGTGTGTGTGTGTGTGTGTGTTGCGTGTGTCCATTCAGATGAGTGGCAGAGCTTGCTCAAAATGGTCACTGGCATGAAAGGTACCCTCAGTTGAGGGGGATACCACAGACTATCCATGATGGAGAAAGTAAAGAAGGCATCATTCTTCAACAAATCAAAATAGTGCGTAGGAAGTGAGAAAACAGTTATACATTATTATTTATTTAGATAAACAAAGCCCTATTTTTTTGTTACTGGATTTGATTATCTCCAACATCCCTTTTAACTTGAGTCTAAGAATGAGTATTCTGTATGTATTTCTTTAAAAAAAACACTCATTTCACTCTAAATATTCATGACTGTCTCCTTTCCTGTTTGTGAATGATGAAATTTCACACCTTGCCATTTCTAACTCCACAATTCCTTGAGAAGGCTGTCTACAACTGATGCCTCCACTTCCTTTCCTCTCACTCTCTTCTTAACACTCGGCAGTTTGTCTTCTTACCTCATCATTCAACTGAAGCTGTTCCCAAAGTTACCAGTCATCATATCTAATGTTTTTTTTTCTGCATCTTCCTCCTTTTTTACCTCTCTGAACTCTTTTGATACTATCAATCACCCTCTTTCCCTTGATTCTATCTACTCTCTAGGATTTTGTGACAGTGCTCTCTCCTGGTTCTCTTCCTACCTCTCCGACCACTCCTTTTCAATATCTTTTTCTGGATCTATAGCTCAAAGTTCTGTCCTAAGTTCTCTTCTCCCTCTATACTTTTTCCACTCCTGTTGATCTTATCAGCACTCATAGAATTCAATGAGAGTGTCTATGCTAATGATTTCCAGATCTACTTCTCCAATCACTCTCCTGACCTCCAGTCTCAAATCTTTAACTGTCTCTTGAATATCTCACATCGAATATCCCGTAGACATCTGAAATTTGACATGTACAAAACTGAATTCATTATTTTCTCCCTAAGCCCTTCCCTCTTCCCAACTTTCCTATTACTGTTTAGGATTCCAACATCCTCCCAGTACCCAGAGCTCACAACCCAAGTATCATTCTAAACTCCTCACTCTTTTACCCCACCTCCATATCCAGTCTGTCCTATCCATGTCCTGTCAATTCTACCTTTGTAATATCTCCTGAATATTCCCCTTTCTTTCCTCCAACACTACCATCATGATGGAGATACCTCATGACCTCATGCCTGGACAATTACAACAGCTTGCTGATTGGTCTCCCTTTTTTAAAATTATTTTTTCAGGTTTATTTTTAGTTTTCAACATTCATTTCCACAAGATTTTGAGTTACAATTTTTCTCCCCATCTTTTTTCTACCCCCACCCCAAAATATCAAGCCTACTGAAAACCCCTTCTGCCAATTTGCTCTGTCTTATATTTTCCCCCATACCCCTCTAACTTTCTAGTAGGGAAAGATAGATTTCTATACCCCAATGCCTATGTATCTTATTTCCCAGTTGCATGTAAAAAAAAACACTTTTTTAATATTTGTTTTTAAGACTTTGGTTTCCAGATTTTTTTTCCCTTCTTCCCTCCTCACTGACTCCCACCAAGAAAATAAGCAATTCAATATAAATTGTACAGTGTAGTTACACAAAACGTTTCCATAGTAGATATATTGTGAAAGACTAACTATATTTCCTTCCATCCTATCCCACCCCCCACTTATTCTATTTTTACTTTGACCCTGTCCCTTTTCAAAAGTATG
>JAQQSW010023460.1:0-10268 GCA_028646575.1 Pseudocheirus occidentalis
GAGCAAGCATTGTTTAATAAAGATAGACCTCTCAGAATTAAAAAATGCACTTGTGTAGCTGATGGCAGCAGACTCTCTCAGAGCAAATCAGCAGCAGTGTGGTTGCTTGAGAAAAGATGAGAGCTTTACAAAACAATAATTCAAAGAAAACTTTATTTTAAAGTAGTACAGATGCAAATATCTTGAATTTAAATAGACACATTTTGTAGTAGTGATTTGTTTTATTTTACTGGTTGGATAGACAAGTTGGAAAATGTAATGGTGGGGGAAGTTTCTAATGAAGGATATTTAAGATCTTGGTAGTTGTATAGCTCACTATTGCAAGAAAATGACATACTTGTTTGACTGTGACCTGTTAGATTTTGATAGTGTCCTGGGGTGGTCTGTGAATGGGAGAGTGGAGTCCAGGAATGAAAGAGAATGTAAGTTGACACTTGAATAATAGAAATGTAAAGTTTTATTATTTTTTTTCCGCTTAGGACAAGTGCACCAGAATGAGAGATCAGTAACTATCCTTTCCTATTCATCCTCTCTGCTGTCCTGTACAGTGCTAAGGTTAACACCCCAAATTCTAAGTTCTGTTCTTACTCTCTCTCTAGCCACCTGTTCTCAGACTCTCTGCTCCTGCTTCTGACAAACCCAAATTTGGTGCTTGGAGAAGCCATCCATCTGAAGAGCAATCAGGAGAAGCAGCTCCCTTTCTTCACCCTGAGATGAAATCTATCCCCTTCTTTCCAGTGGCAGAGGTGGCTTTCTTTTTTTTGTTGTTATAAGTTTAAACAACTTTGTAAGATGTCACTTAATTCATAATGATAGTCACATTTTAAAAAATGCTTGAAAGAAATCACGTTAATGAAGAGAACATTTGCTGTAATTTGGTGATAATTATCAGAATCACCAAATATTCGCAAAGGCTTCAACATTACGTGTTCAAAGAAAAGCAAAACACATTATTTTAATAGTCTGATATGCAAACTATGGACCATTCAATTACACAGCTTAATAATGCATACATGATGTGAGCTTGTTATTGGGACAGGGGGGCCTGCAGTCATTTACTCCAAAGACCAAGTGTGCTCTTACATCTAGTCAGTTCCATTGCCATGGACCAGGGGCCCCTGCCAAACTACATTTAAGAGAATAAAAATTAATGACTGAGAATTTGAGCGTTAAATTAACATTAATTATATGACCTGCCTGCTGGAAAGATTAAATTTCTTACGCCCTAATTAGATAACGTCTCCTCATACATCAAACAATTTCAATTTTCATTTCCAGATTTCAGGATTAAAATGCAGTATGGGAATAACCAGCGGTGGGCTGTTTTTTCTTTCCCTTCATCTGGAGCCAAAGTCTTATGTTCATGACCCAGAAGTGAAGGCAGCCTTCTGCTTTTGCTTCTTAGCTTAGCTTTGGCACCTCTTTGAAAACCAGGAATTCAGGCAGGGAAGTATATTTTCCTATCTTAATGACCTTAAGTGATTCAGGTGAAGCTATTTGTTAGGAGGACAGGAGAACCTGGTGAACACAAAGTGGTAGGTAGATGGAGAGTAGCTGAAATAACCAGGATATCACAAGCACTTGGGAAATTACTTTGTGAGATCAACGCTTGAAATATTTCAGAACTTGAGGGAAGGAAAACAAGGCTTAGTTAGTGTTCGAGAGAGAAGGGCATAAAATTGATTACCAACTAACAGTTCATGACTTTCACCTCCGAAGTTAAAATCTGCAGGAACAAATCCGATCTTCTACGTGAGACTGGAAGTAATGCAGTTTTTTCTTTTTTCTTTTTTTTTACCTCTTTAAAAAGCAGTTATGTTCCACCTTAATCAGAGCTGCATTGAATATCCTTCTCATCTTCTCAGTATCCCATACTAGGCTTTTCTGCATTAAAAGTGTAGTGGGCACTGGGATTCGATTCACTAAGCTGAGAAGTTCCCATAGTTAAACACTTTTTGTATTCTTATAAAACTGAAAGAAGAGTAAGGGTTAACTTGCGAATCACAGCAATTGCTATTTGGAAGGCGCACAACTTTCACCAGGTTTGCGGAAGGCGGTTTGTAAAACCGTTGGCGGGCCACGGGGGTGGGCAGCAGCCCCCTGAGCAAGGCGCACTACCGCTTCTTGGTCCTCCTACAGGGACAGACGGTCGTAGCTTACTTCTTTATGATGATGCACTTCTGACATTTCAGCGTCAGTATAAAAATGGGACATGAAGTTTGAGGGAAAAAAAACTCGCTTTACTTACTTTGTAGAGCAACGTTTTAGGAACAAAAACTAGACTTGAAGATTAGGTAACATCACTCCTCTTTTTATGGTTTCCAAATTACCTCTCTCTCCCCACTCCTTAAGATTTTCTTAAAGAAATAATCCAAAGAGCACAAGAACCTTTACGAGCGTTGCTTAATGTTTTGGCCGGAAGGAATGAGACAAGATTAAAACTTCGAAGCTTCCGGTTTTAAGTCACCTAGAATAGAATTTTTACGTGTCAGCGTTTCCATTCATCCATGTTCTTATTTCTAGTTAAAAAAAAAAAAAAAAGCTTGTGAACCTGATTGCCCATCTATGTCTATCTAACTAGTTAGTTACTTTTGGGGACACATGCATTTCCTGAAACGAGGAGGGAACATGATCATTTCAGGAGATAAAGCTCAAAGAAGAATTTACTAACTATCAGAAGTCATTGATCATTAATAAGAGGGGTAAAGGAGGAAAGTGAATAGTGAGAGTCAAAAAGATGTGACAGGTGGTGAAAGAAGGGAAAATCGAAGCGAGAACTACATCGGGAGATGTAAATAAGAGACAGAAGAGAAGGGTTGGGGGTGAGGACCCGGGAACGAGAGAGGGCGGGAGAGGAGAAAGAGGCGAGAACAGCTCCAGAGGCGCAATTCTGAATTACAATTCTCCTCTTTCCTCAGGCTGCTGGGAGGGGGCGCATCACTTGCTTCTTCCGAGCTGGTGCTCACGAAGTTGAGCGACTTGATGAACTCCGAGACCCCGGGGCTTTGGTCCCAAGAGATGGATGCACTTAGCATAAGAAAAGCAAGCGGATCCAGGAAACAGTGCAACCTCTGATAGTGAATGGGGAAGTGAGAGTGAGGCAGGGAAGACTTGTAAAGTATGTCGTGATTTTAGTAATAGAGGAAGGACTTTTGCAGCTCAGGGTTTAGGACCCAGTGCACTAAGGAGTTTTGCTTTGAGAGGAGAGGAGAGGAAGGTGGTAGGGTAAAGTGGGGTAAGGCTGAAGTAGAGGGAGAGGCGGAACAAGGGTGAAGGGAAGTGGTTTCCAGGAAATGAGAACCAAATCCTTAGAAGTAGTAGTTCAGTAATCTGTCCTTGCCAGCTGAGCAATCACCTCTCAAGCTCAGCCCCGCTGCTCTTGTCCTCTATATTCCACAGCTGTTCAGGAGGGAACTTTTCATCCCTTTTAGCACAAAGGAAACCGACACTCTGACTGCTTTTCCTCCCTTCCTCCCACGCTCCCACTTTTCAACTGCTGGTTTTCCTTTCACTGGCTACAGCAGCGCCCCTTTGAAACCAATGAATCAATACCAGTTTAACCCTTTCTGTGGAATGATACATTCATTCACTAATGGGCAGGGGATAAGGGTGGGGGCTGGAGACGGAGTGCATAGAGCTGGGGAATCTGCATCTTTCTCGGGATGAGGTAGCCACTGGCTCATTGTTAGCTAGTCGGATGCCCATTGCAATCAGAAATTTAAGTTGATTCAAAGACCAGGTAAAGTCTCTTTGAATCTGAGTTTTGCATTTTCTTTGCTCGTGTTGCAATTACGAGTCCCAAGGTAGATTTCTTTATGCTCTCTTCTTCTTTAATTTAAGTCGGTTAGTGTAATTGGTCCCATGCATACTGCTGGTTTTCGTCTTTCCTATTTCTTCCCCCCTCCCTCCTTTTTAGATGGCATTTTGTCAGTTTTCAAATCGAATTTGTAGCTTCGGCGCATCTAATTCCAAATTCTAGTTTGAGGAGCATTACCTGAACTTCTCTGTTAATCTAAAAGCTAGCTCTAACTCAAACTTTTCAAAAAAGCCATTTGCTACCAAAGAAAAGATATTCAGTACAGATACAAGCGGGACATATATCTTTAAGAATCTTCGAAAATAGCTTTAGAGAATTCTTAGTCAAAAGATATAAGTAAGAGATATTGAACATAATTCATTTTTATTCATTTTGGTTTGAACTCGCAGAACTTTTTCCCCCTTAAATTTAATTTAAACTATAGCTAAGCCTGTGGAATAAATTCTTCCCTCTGTGTAAGAATTTCTCCAGGTCATAACTGAAGTCTCACACCAAATTTTAGGCTGCCTAGAAGTTTCTTCATTCCCATATGGGGAAAACAGTCAGCAAAATTCAGACCTGCTTTTCCATTTCTCTTATTCCAATTCCTTCACTACCCTACCTATAATATGTGGGAGTTAATGACTTCTTATAATGAATGTAAATTTCTGCTATATACTACTTATCTCTATGTATCTCAATATGTAATGCCTTACTCTGTCAATTGCTAGAAAGATGGAGCAAATTACTTTCCTGAATTGAGAATCTACTCAAGTGATTCATCATAAGATATAGAGATGAATAGTTGGTGATAGCCTAATGAATACATGGAGGGTCACAGCTTTGGAGTCAAAGAAATGAATATCTACTAGTGAAGTTTAAGTCAGTATATCAGGTGACAAGGGAAGTGGTTTTGAACATGAGAGCTTTTCAGTACTCCTCATTTTTTCCTCATATATGTGTTCACCAAAGATTAGTGAATGATGGCACCTGAAATGAAGAAGCTGTGTGGTGGTATTAGACAGGGGTAATGGAAGGCAATGCATTCAAAAGAGGTTAAAGAGAGAGTCGGTTTATTGAAAAGTCCTATGATCAAGGGGATGGAAGAGACAGCAGGTGAGGAGATATGCCAAGTGAAGCAGAGGAGCTGAAAAAAAAAACCCTCAAATTAAACAGTCTCTGAATTCTCAAGGAAGTAGGAGGCTTGGTCATCTATTATGTGTAGAAGACAATCAGGAGGCAGAGAAGGGGAGAGAGAACATTAGAGATATGGGTGGGAGAGGGGGGAACCAATAAAAAGTTATGGAATTTGAAGATGGAGTATGGGTGTGCCAGGAACTGAGCTAATGTGGCTGAATTGTAGAGAGCAGAGGGGACCAAAGTGTAAGATGATTGTAAAGGTAAGAAGGGACAAGATTATGAAGGCTTTTAACATGTTGTAATATTCTACATTCTCAGGATGGATTGGATCTTTTCCATGTAGGAGAGCTACTTCTTTAATCATTTCAAAGAAACTTTTAAATAATATTTTTCATTTTGGGGGGCACTTCCCCAGAGGAACACATTTTACAGGTCAGATGCCTCCAGCTGCAGCATCTTCATGTTTTAAACTACCAAATGGCCTTTCAGATGCAGTGAAACAGCAGTCCTTGTTCAAATTTTCAGTGATTCTCTTATCTTGGACAAAATGTGACTCTGCAGAGGGGGCACAAGGCCAATCTCATTTTGGAGTGAAGAATCTTGAATAAGGAACTACTTGCTATGGCAAGGAAATTCTTAGAAAACCATGACATTTTAAAAATATTTTAGAGAATGTAAACATAAAAATCTTGGAATATTTTAAGAGCCTTGAGATGGTCCTACTATTGCTTAACAACTGCGTGCCCCTAACCTATATACCATTTAGAATAAGAGCAGTGCTCAGAGCAATCTGACTCTGTTTCTTCTTGTTTGATACCTAAGATCTCTTTTGGCTTATGTGACTGGTCTTGATCTGATTCTTTGATAACTCTATAGTTTATATACTTTTAAATTTGCTAGAATCGTGGATTAAAATTTGGAAATAAACAAGGTTAGCTTATTTATAAGTCTCATTTTATGAAGAACCTGAGAAAATCTAATGATTTTATTAAGGTCATAAGTGTCAGAGCCTGAGATTTGAACCCAGGTTTTCTGATTCTAATCCAGGGAGTTTGCCAATGCAACCTGCTTCCTCAAGGCTAACCCAGTCCATCACTCAATCACACACACATATTGGCTGCTTAAAATCTGTTTTAATTTATTTACAGATAAGTTAAATATGAGAATAGTTACTACTGCGAGAATATTTCTTTTTGTAAGTGCATTTAGGTTGGTATCATCTGTTTTAGATATTAATCTCCTAGACTCTAGGACCTAGAGAGAAGGAACCCAAAAAATTTAAATTCTTTAAAAATAACACTGTGTACAAATAAGGACTGAGTAAATGCTTTTTTCATAATGGAAAGCTGTATAAATGGAATGTAAAAATTTAATTAGAACAGGTCCAGGAATCCTCACTCTGTCCAGCTATTTGGTAGAATTTTCTATGGATGACAAAGATGACTGGTCCTACTTGCCCCAGAGCACATCATGACTTTGACCTTCTGCCCATGTTACTCCTCACTTCTCAAAAAAAAAAAAGAAGGGAGAGAGTGTAAGGTATCCCATAGGACATTATCTTGATACAGCCTAAGATTGTCTGAGCCTGCTTGGATTCCATATTACATGTTGTTGATTTATATTGAGCTTGAAGTCTATAATTTTTTTTTCAGATGAACAACTGTTTGTCTAGTCGTGCCTCCCAATCTTGTGTGTGTGAAGTTGATCTTTTAAATCTAAGTGTAATACTTTACATCTATTCTTATTAAACTTTTGAAAATTTTGTTTAAAATTCAATTTTTATTTTTTCATTTCTGAATTCTTTCCTTTCTCTTTCTCCCCCATCCAATGAGAAGACAAGAAAAAAAGAAAGTATGTATGGTTATGAAAAACAAATTCCTGAGTTAGTCATGTACAAGAAAAGAAAGAAAAAGAAAGAGTAGAAAAATATGTTTCAATCTGTACTACAAGTCCATCAGCTGTATGAGGTGGGTGGCATATTTCCTCATGAATCCTTTGGAACTGCGGTTGGTCATTGCATCGATGGAAAGTTACCAATGTTTTCAAAGTTGATTATCTTTATCATATTGCTGTTACCATATACATAATTCTCCTGGTTCTTCTCACTTCACTTTTGATCAGTTCATATAACTTTTCCCTTCTTTTTCCCAAAATCATCAACTTCATAATTTCTTACAGTATGTCAATATTCTATTACATTAATATTCTATAACTTGTTTAGTCATTCCTCAATCAATAGACATACCATCAATTCCCAATTCTTCATCACCACAAAAAAGAGTTGCTCTAAATATTTTTGTTACACATATGTCCTTTTGTTTTTCATTTGACCTCTTTCAGGTATAGACCTAGTAGCAATATTGCTGAGTCAAGGAGTATACACAATTTAATAGCTTTTTGGGCATAGTTCCAAATTGCTTTCCAAAACACTTGGAGCAATTCATGCTTACAACAATAGTGTGTTATTATGCATATTTCCTCACATTTCTCCAGTATTTTGCCATCTTTTTATTTCTGTAATCTTGACCTATCTAACTGGCATGATGCAGTACTTTAAAGTTCTTTTAATATTCATTTCTCTAATGATTTAGAGCATTTTTTCATATAACTTTGATAACTTGAATTCTTTCCTTTGAAAACTACCTATTCATGTCCTTTGACCATTTATCAATTGGGGAATGGCTCTTCTGATCATAAATTTGACTCAGTTCTCTAAACATGTTAGAAATGAAATCTTTATCAGAGAAACTTGCTGCAAAGATTCCTACACACTTTCCCGTTTTCTTTAAATTTGAGCTGCATTGATTTCATTTGTGCAGAAACTTTTTAATTTAATGCATTATTGTTTATTATTTAATGATTTATTACTTATTTACTGTTAATTATTTAATGCAAAATTATTCATTTTATCTCCTGTGAAATTCTTCATCTCTTGTTTGGTAATGAACTCTTCCCCTATCCATAGATTTGGCATGTCACTTTTTTCATGCTCTACTAATATGCTTATGATATTACTTTTTATGTTTAAATCATGTACTCATTTTGAGCTTATCATGGTTTATTAAGATATTGATGTATACTTAGAATCAGCCACACAGCTTTACAGTTTTCCCAACAATTTTTGTTCAGTGGTGAATTCTTAACCCCAATAGTTGGGATTTTGGATTTATCAAGCACTAAGTTACTACAGTTATTTGCATCTATATATTGTGTACTTACTTTGCTCCACTGATCAAGCTCCCTTTTTCTTACTTAATACCAAATTGTTTTGATGATTATAGCTTTGTAGTGTACTGTGAGATCTTTTTCTACTAGAATCTCTTCCAGTTTTTAAAAAATGCATTCCCTTGTTATTCTTGATTTTTTCTTTCTCTTATGTTATCTTTTCTATCTCTATAAAGTAATTCATGGGTCATTTCGTAGTACACAAATCCCAGGTCACTATACCCCACCTGACTTGTGGCCCACCATGAAGTCCCTTTTGTATTTCTGTCTTTGTCCCTGTTTTATATTTTAGCTTGAAACTGCTTAAGGAATGTCTGGGCATGTTGTTCAAGGCATTCTCTGACTCTGTTCCCCCTGATCAGTATTTCATAGTTTCTCCTTGAATCATTATAGTGTACCAGGCTCATTATGGTGCAAGGACCTTATCTAAGTAACACTCTGTCCTGCTCAGTTGACCAAGCAGGGCCTTTACCTCCCTTGCCCAGAACATGACCCCAACCAGTCCTGGGGAATTCTAGCCCCCTCTGACTACCACCTGGGGAATTCCAGTTCCCCTCATACCATGCCCCTCCATCTTGTGTCCTCCACCCAGTTCTATGAACTTGTACCCTTGTACCCTTGTACCATACCCCCCCTGAGTCATGCACCATACACCCTTGAGTCACATAGAATTGACAAATGGCTGATCTTCACTTCTGTATGTCAGCTTTTGCTAGCTACCCTCCCTATTATAATTTTGTTGTTTTGGTTTATATAAACAAGATCTGAAGGTCCAGAAACCATTGCCAATTTGAGTGAGAATTCTGGCAGTCATGCACTTGATCAATAAATCCACATCTAAATTTTATCTGGAACTCAGGTCTCAGCTCACTCTTATTTCTCTGCACAACAATTTCATTGGTATGATACTGAATAAGTAAACTTATTTGAGGCAATATCATTTTTATTATATTTACTTGGCCTACATATATTTCATATTTTCTGAATTATTTAGCTTTGTACTTCTTTGTGTGATGAATGTTTTGTAATTATGTTCATATAATTCCTGTATATGCATTGGCAGGTAGATTCCCAAGTATTTTATACTGTCTGTAGTAATTTTAAAGGGACTTTTTCTTTTTATCTCTTTCTGGCAGATTTTGTTGATAAAATACAAAACTGCTGATGATTTCTATGGAATTATTTTATATTCTGCAACTTTGCTATAGTTGTTAATTGTTTTAATTAGTTTTTTTACTTGACTCTCAAGGTTTCACTAAGCAAGCCCTCATATCATCTGCAAAAATAATAGCTTTGTTTCCTTTAGTTTGTCTTGTTTTATTTCTATAGTTAGCATTTCTAGTACAGCATTGAATTGTTGTGATGATAATGGACATCATTGCTTTACCTCTGATCTTATTGGATAATCTTCTACATTATCCCCCTCATATAGAGAATTCTATTTATTTCTAGTTTTTAAAATCAGAAATGAGCATTATATTTTGTCAAAAACTTTTTCTGTGTCTATTTAAATAATCTATGACTTTTGTTATTTTTGTTGTTAGTATGGTCAATTATGTTTAGTGTTTTCCTAATATTGTATAGCCCTATATTCATGACATCAATACGACCTGATCATAGTGTATGGTCTCTTATATTTTGCTACAATCACTTTGATACTATTTAATAAAATTTTTTTCGTGGGTCAGTATTCATAAAGGAAAATAGTCTGCAGAGTTTTAAAATATGTTTCAACACTATCTCATTTAGATATCAAGACATATTAGTGTCATAGAAGGAATTTGGTAAATTTCTTCTCCCCTCTCCCCCAAACAGTTGTAATAGTAATGGAACTTGAAGATCTCCTTGAATTTGCAATCAAATAGGTACTTAGCACCTTCCAAATAAATGACTGTGTCAAGTATTAAGACCCAGAACTTGTTGTCATAACAGGAAGGGGCAGAAGAGGGAGGCGCTAATACTATATATAAGGAAAAGCCCAAGCTGAGGGAGGCCAGAACTTCTGGGAGCAAGCATCATGAAGGCAGAGCAGCTACTGCTGGAGAGAGAGAGAGAACTGCTGGAAAATAGAATTGCTGAGAGAGGGAGAGAAAGAGAGAGAGAGAGA
>JAQQSW010023461.1:0-10268 GCA_028646575.1 Pseudocheirus occidentalis
TAAGATACCTAATTTACAGTGTGCGTCATTCCTTCCCTAAGCCAAATTCAATGAGAGTAATGTTAATACATTCCCTTTTGCTTTCCTGTTCTTCTCTTCCATTGTAGCAGTTATCCCTTGCCTCTTCTATATGAGAGTATTAACCCCATTCTGTCTCTCCCTGTCTCCTCTCATTCTTTCCATCTCCCACCTCTCAATTTCACCTTTTAAAATATTACCCCATCCTATTTAATTGATACTGTGCACTCTTTCTATGTACACATATATGAAGACACTCACATTTCTATTCATATGTGTGGATATATATATAAAACCTCCTATACAGGCATATGTGTATGTATACATATATACACATACATACATACATACATATACATACATACATATACACACATACACACTCACATTTATATTCCCTTCATCCTATCCTCATACTGCAAAAAGTTTAATAAATTACTATTACCATTTTTTTCCATGTTGGCATGTAAATAGTTCAACTTTAATAAGTTCCTTATGATTTCTCTTCCATGTTTACTTTCTCATGCTTTTTGTATTTGAGTGCCAAATATTCTGTTCAGTTCTATTTTTTTCTTCAGCAAGAATGTTGGAAAGACCTACACCTCACTGAATGACCATAAAACAATATACTCAGTTTTTCTAGGTAGGTGATTCTTGGTTTAAATACTAGCTCCCTTTGATTTCCAAATATCATATTCCAGGCCCTTTGATCCCTTAATGGAGAATCTGCTAGATCCTGGGTTATCCCAATTGTGTTTCCACAGTATTCAAATTGTTTCTTCTTGGCTGCATGTTATATTTTCTCCTTGATCTGGGAACTCTATAACCTGGCTATAACATTCCTAGGAGTTTTTTGAGACCATTTTAAAGAGGTGATTAGTGTATTCTATCAAGTTTTGTTTTGCCCTCTGGTTCTAAAACATCAAGGTAATTTTCCTTTACAATTTCTTGTTGGATTCTTTCTTGACTTTTTTTTTATCATTACTTTCAGATAGTCCAATACTTTTTAAATTGTCTCTCCTGGATCTATTCCCTAGGTCAATGTTTTTTTGATCAGATATTTCACATTGCCTTTTATTTTTTCATTTGTTTGGATCTGTTTAATAATATCTTGATTTCTCACAAAATCATTTGCTTCCGTTTGCTTCACTCGAATTCTGAAGGAATTATTCTCTTCAGCAAGCTTTTGAGATTCTTTTTCCATTTGGAAAATTTGGATTTTTAAGGCTTTCTTCTCATTGTTGGCTTTTTGGTCCTCTGTTGCCATTTGAGTTCATCTGTTCTTTAAGGTGTTATTTTCTTCAGTCAGGTTGTTGACTCTCTTTTCATGATTTTCTTGAACCATTCTCATTTCTCTTTCTAATTTTTCCTCCACTTCTCTTATCTGGCTTTCAACATCCTTATTAAGCTCCTTTAGGGCCTGTAACCATTTTTCGTGGAAGGTTTTGGTGCAGGAGTTCTGACTATATTATCTTCTTCCCATTCTATGTTTTCATCCTTTTTGTCCCCAAAAAACAAATGTAAAGTTGGATGGCTGTGCTTGCTTTGCTTCCTTTGCCTGCTCATGTCACCAGTCAATTACTTGACTTTTGGGCTCAGTGGGAGTTTGCTTTCAGAGAGGAGAGCTTTGTCCCAAATTGCTGGTGTTTTCACTGTCCCTGCAGCCCCCACCAGCTTTGGATCCCTGGCCACGCACCTCAGAACCACCACCCAAGGCTAAGATCCTGATCCAGGCAGGTTAAGCCAAGAGCACATAGCCTCTGAATGATCACTTGGTCCCCCTACAATCTGCAGGCTGGGTACTTTGAAGCAGCCCCATGGAGCTGGTTGTAGGCTGCTGATTCTTCTGCTTTCTTGCTCTGGTAGTAGACAGCCAGACTCACTCTTTTTTTCTCAAAATTTAGCCAAGTTCCACTGACATTTCACTTTGTCCTTGATTCTTTGGGGTTGGTGATTCTGGAAACTGCCCCAGCTACCAGTGATCTGCTTTCCTGAAAGCTTGATCTTCGGCTTCTCCTGGCCACCCTGGGCCTACAACACTGCATTTATTCAAGGATGGTCTCAGCTCCTAGTGTGCTGAGATCAACACTTCCTTTGTGCCTGCCTGGATGTCCTCAGCAGAAGCCTTGATTCTCTGTCCTTTTATGAATTCTGGAGCCTTAAAATTTTTTTTGAGTCATATTTTATAGCTATTTATGGTGGTTATTGGGGGAGATTCCCAAGTTCTCCTGCTTCTATACTGCCATCTTGACTCTGCCCCCCCCAAATCTGATTTCTAAAGCAAGATTATACCATTTGAAAAAAGAAAAAAAATCAACCATTACAGAATACTTTAAATGAGGAAACCTAGCATCATCAGTGTGTTTCCAATATCTATGGCATGCTAGAATTAGAGGGTTATTTGTTTGCTTGTTTGTTCATTTATTTATTTTTGCAAAAGAAACTGTAGGACAGTGAATGAAACCTCTGCATCTTAGGTAAAGTTGGGTAAGGGCAGACAAAAAATAAAAAGATTGTAATGAACAATAAGCTAAAAGAGACTCTTTACAAAAAGGTCTTATAAAATATATATTCTTAAATTTTCTGCCATTTCTATAGTTGATAACACATGATACACTCTAATCTCATCATCTGCGGTTGTCATAGTCATAGTCTATAAAGCCATCACAAAGACTGAATTAGTAGTTATTGAACTTCAGGGAAATATCTGGTTAAATTCCAGCAAAATTCTGATCACAATATTTACTTTAACTCTTTCTAGAGCAGCATCATATTCTTTCAGCAAATTTCCCCTTCATTTTTCTGAATTTATAATATGTATTGTTAATTCATTAACACTGAACTATGGCCAATAGTACTATAACACGGGCTAGAAGGAAACTTCTAACACAGGTATTTTCTTTATAAAGGACAGCACAACCTTCTTGCACTTAGAAATACTAGACAACTCTTTAACATTTGGGGGACACTTTGAGTAGAGGAACCACCAATAAATAAAACTAAAAATAATCAAGGAAGAAAGAGAAAGCACTAAATAGAATATGCAAAGGATACGTGTTTACAATATGAGAGGTAAAACAAGAAGACAGAGTGTTGTTGTCTTTGACCTCAGTTTGGTGTGTATCAGGCATCTCAAATTTTCATATCTCTGTGACTTTGAAAGCACCATAATTATTGATTTTTTGGTTACAAATAAACCATAATGAATAGGCTCATTCACAAATAGAGAATTTGTCAATATTGAGGACTGACTGTGTGCTTAATCTTTGTTGTAAATTATGTTATTTTATTTTGTGTTTTTAAATTTCAACCATTTGAACAGATTTAAATAAAAATGAATTTGTCAACCCATATTTTATTGCAAAAATTAAAATTGAAATTAATTTCTAAAAATCATACTATTTAATTCCTATAACAAATTCACTTTACAGAGGCATCAAATATGCTTATTTTAGGGAATTAAACTATTTTTTGCACATTGTCCTTCCTTATAACTTGACTTAAGGCTCTATTTAATACATACTAATGTCTGGTGAAATGAGGAGAACACTACCTTTAAGGTGCTCCTAAGGACTGAAATCTAAGCCCCTCACTATTGAACAATGTCTAGAGGAAGTTTGAGCCAAATACTCTCTTATTCTATGGACTGCCTGAAATAATTTCTTAGGTACCAGAAGGAAGATATCTTGGGTACTTGGAAAGAGGCAAAGTGTGTGTGTGTGTGTGTGTGTGTGTCTGTGTGTCTGTGCGTATGTGTGTGTGTCTGTGTGTTTCGGGTGTGAACTGCCACAGAAAGATATGGTAAATGTCAGTAGTCAAGAGGCAAGGTTTAGTCATAGGTTACCTCACTCATCCAGGTCCAATTAATCAGTACTTTCTTGAATCGCATAACAACACTGAAAGCTTACATTAATAAAAAAAATCTGCTGATTTTTTTGTACCCTTCTACAAGATATACCTCAGATGAGGGAAGAAGGGAACAAATCTTTACTGATGTATTGGTTTCCTACCTTTTGCCACCAAAATATTCAGAAACTTTCCTCCTTTGGATATATCTTCCTTAGAAGACATTGAGAAAGAGAAAGGGTCATCCCCAGGATACAAACCCTTTTGCAATCAATTACCTTTCTTCCACACACAGTAAAGGAGAAACTCATTAAGCATGTGTCACCTCAGCTTAAGCAGGATTGATCAGTTAATTCATGCTTGTATCACTTTTCAGTCTTGGTGGAGTATGTCAGGTCTTTATCATCCTCTGCCTCTGATAAACTCTTAGATAATAAGAGGAAGAGAAGGGTGACAGGGTTCATGCTTACCGATAGAGAGTGATGATATTAAATGGAAGAGTGGGGTGATTGGAGAACAGCGTTAACTCAACCTCCACAAGTCAACTATCCAGGAATCATGATCAAACTGGCACCCAGTTAGCAAGAATAATCAATGTTTTAATTGTGTTATAGTTTAGTTCTTTCAGTTATGTCCAACTCTCTATGAACTAATTTTAGATTTTATTTGCAAATATATTGAAGTGGTTACCCATTCCTCAAAGTCACACAGCTCTTAAATGGTCTGAGGCTGGATTTAAACACAGGAAGATGACTCTTCAATATTCCAAGACCATCAATCTATCCACTGCATTGCCATAATCCCATACCTATCCTCCTTTTCAAACCTCTAGGGAGAAAAATGTCATTGACGGGCATATGAGAAGCAATGTTTTGCATCTCCCACATAGCCACCTCAAATACCCATAAAATATGACTCTAAACAAATTTTAGGGCTCCAAAACCCACAAAAAATGCAGAAAACACATCTCTTCCTAAAGTGGCCTTGTGGCCTCCAGGTAGCTGCTTCAAAGCTCCCAGGCTACAGACTGCAGGGGGGCCAAGTAATTATTCAAGAGCTAAGTGCTCATGCATTGAGCAGACTAGCTCCAGATTGTGGTCTTGGTTGGTGGTCCTGGTGTGCGTTCTCAGTGAGCCCAAGGTGGTGGGGGTTGCAGCACACACCTAATAGATCTAGCAGCTGTGAAAATCTCAATATTTTGGGACAGAGCTTTCCACCCTGGAAGCAGAGTTGAACAGAGGTAAAAATCAAGCAATCAATTGACTGGCCAATATGAGCAGGAAAAGGAAGCAAAGTAAGAACAGCATCTGGACCCTAGAATCCTTTTTTTGGGACAAAAAGAATCAAAGCAAAGAATGGGAGGAAGACAACACAGTCAGAACTGCCACACCAAATGCTTCCAAGAAGCATGAAGATTGTCTACAAGTCATAGATAGACATAAAAAAGGACTTTGAAAACCAAATAAGAGATGTGGTGGAAAAATTGGGAAGAGAAATGAGAATGATGCAAAAAAATCGCGAAAAGAGAGTAAACAACCTGACTGAAGAAAATAACACCTTAAAGAACAGATGAACTCAAATGGCAAAAGGGGTCCAAAAAACCAATTAGGAGAAGAATGCCTTAAAAAGTAGAATTTCCCAGATGGAAAAAGAATCTCAAAAGCATTCTGAAGAGAATAATTCCTTCAGAATTAGAGTGGAGCAAATGGAAGCAAATGACTTTATGAGAAATCAAGATACTATTAAACAGATACAAACAAATGAAAAAAATAGAAGGCAATGTGAAATGTCTCCTTGAAAAAACCACCGATCTGGAAAACAGATCCAGGAGAGACAATTTCAAAATTATTGGAAAATCTGAAAGCCATGATCAAAAAAAAAGAACTTAGAAGCGTCCTTCAGGAAATTCTCAAGGAAAATTGCCCTGATATTTTAGAACCAGAGGGCAAAATAGAACTTGAAAGAACTCACTGATCACCTCATGAAAAAATTCCCAAAAGAGAAACTCCTAGAAATATTATAGCCAGGTTCCAAAGCCCCAGCTAAAGAAGAAAATGTTATAGGCTGCCAAGAGAAAGCAATTTGAATACTGTGGAAACACAGTTAGGATAAAACAGCATCTGGCAGCTTCTACAATCAGGAATGGAAAGGCCTGGAGTATGATATTCTGGAGATCAAGGGAGCTAGGCCTAAAATCAAGAATCACCTACCCAGCAAAATTGAGTATAATCTTCCAGGTAAAAATATTGTCATTCAGTGAGGAGGAGGACTTTCAAGCATTCTTGCTGAAAAAAAACAGAACTGAACATAAAATTTGACATTTAAACACAAGAAACATGAGAAGGTAAACATGAGAAAGAAATCATAAGGAGCTTATTGAAGTTGAACTATTTACATACCAATACGGAAAAATAATAATAGTGACTCATGAAACTTTTCTCAGTATGAGAATAAGTGAAGGGAATACAAATGTATGAATATGTATACATACACATATGTCTATAGAGGTGGGTACATATGCTTATGAATACATATCTATTTATGTGTGCATATGAGTTAATAGGGGGCACAGGATAAATTGAATAGGAAGAGGTGATACTTTAAAAGGTGAAATTCTGAGGTAGGAGAGGATTAGAACGAGAAGAGACAGGGAGAGACAGAATGGGGTTAATCATCCCATATAGATGAGGCAAGGGATAACAGTTACAAAGGAGGGGAAGAACAGGAAGGCAAAAGGGAAAGGGTCAACTTTAGTCTCATTGAATTTGGCTTAAAGAAGGAAGGACATAAACTCCAACTTCGTGTCTTGCCACACAGGAGAGTAGGTGAATGGGAATGAGAGGTGGGATGGTGGAGGGGAGGGCAGGCTTGGGGGAAGTTGCTTGAAGTACACACTTCGGTAAAGGGAGAGGGAAAGGCTAGAGAACTGAACAATGGGGGAGGGGTGGGATAGGAAGGAGGGACATATACTCAGTCTCTCATAATAATTCCAATGTGGAGATGTCCTGTGTAATTACACATGTACAGCCTGTATTCAATTGCTTGTCCTTCCAGTTGGGGTGGGTGATGAGGGAGGAACCAAAAGAATTTAGAATTTTAAGTTCTACAATCAAATGTTAAAATGTATACATATAAATTATTATGATCGTTATTAACTACATGCAACTGGGAATTAAGATAAATAGGCACTGTGGTAGGGAGACCCACCCTGCCCTACCAGAAAGTTAGAGGGGCAATGGAGGAGGACATAGGAGAGGGCATATTGGGGGAGGGGCTTTACAATGGGATCAATTTTTTCGGGTTGTGTGTAGGGGAAAGTTGGCGAGAAAATTTCTAACTCGAAATCTACTGGAAATGAATGATGTAAACAAGAAAATAAATAAAATAATCAAACAACAACAAAAAAAGAAAAGTCTCATTCACAATCCATGCCTCTGTTTTCTCTCCTTTCATACCTTTCTCAACATTTTGAGTTGAAATTATCACCAAATCATCACTTAATTAGAACTTATCCCTTCAAAATTAATAAGCATTACTTAATAGGGATTTTTTCTTACTTAATTGTTATAAAACTTGCCTTAAAATTTGAAAAATTTTGACCACCTATTCTTTTCCACCCTCCTATCTCTGAATATTTTGCCTTCCTTTCCTTTAGCATGATATCATTTGACCATCTCCCTTTGTTCTCCTACCTCTCCTACTATTCTCTTTTCTCTGCTGTATCATCATACAATTCCATTTAAATATAGACATCTGCCATGTCTCTGGGGAGTGGAGTTGCACAGAAGATAATCCCTATGTCTATGGGGCATGACAACCTAGAGCATATTCAGGAAAAAGGGGATAACATCATGGAGCATGCTCCATGGCATGAAGCTCAGTGTAATTTAGTTACAGGAATACCAATGCACATAGGAGTGTCTCATTGACAAATGAAATGACTTAATCTCCCAGAGAACTTGAACCCTCTCTACAGATTACTAGATTGTGCTCCTTGCTGCCACAACTAAAAAATACATTTTCTGTTTTCTTTTCCCCCAGTGACTCCTCTTCCCTAATAGAGTTTGCACTGTTCTCTCTCTCTCTCTCTCTCTCTCTCTCTCTCTCTCTCTCTCTCTCTCTCTCTCTATTTTTCTTCTTCCTTCCTTCCTTTCTTCCTTCCTTCCTTCCTTCCTTCCTTTCTTTCTTTCATTCTTTCTTTCTTTCTTCTTTTACTTCCTTCCTTCTTTCTTTCTTTCTTTCTTTCTTTCTTTCTTTCTTTCTTTCTTTCTTTCTTTCTTTCTTTCTTTCTTTCTTTCTTTCTTTCTTTCTCTGGAACTTAGCCCCCCCAATATAAAACATTACTTCCTCCTCAAACCACAAAGCAAAGTACAATATTTTTTTTCTGTGTTGTAACGTGTCTTAGTCCATACGTTCCACTCTTTTGGCCTCCTACTAATCAAAATGTAGGAGATTTTATATTAAAAGCCCAGATTTTTATAAGAATATTTTATAAGGAGAATGGGATATTTATTGTGGCAGTGTAATGGTAATTAACTTACCCTGTACTTTGTCCTTAGTAACTAAGGGCTAAGTACTTCTGTGAAAGATGCAGAGGGTATGAACTCTGTCTCCTGTTGATGTCTGTGGCAGGAGGGGTTAGGCTTAGACAGAAGGCCAGTGTGTGTATTTAAGAAGAGCTCCAGAGGATAGACAGACAGAATCAGGAATTTTCCTCCTCCTGGCTCCTGATGGAGGGTGCAGAATTGTCCCAGAATCTGGAAGCTGGGATGCTGGACTGAAAACTGAACTGGAATTTTCTATGAGAGCAGAATCTATCGAAGGCCTCCAAGAAGGCTGAAAGGGCTGCCTGGAAGGCCAAGATTTCTCCAGGGACCAAGAGCCAACTGAACTTGTGGAGGGCTGAAGAAACATGACCAGGATAAGACTTTGTGGCTTCGTTGATACTTGAGTTTCAGGCAACAGAAGTGGTGAAGGTTTTGAGATGTGGCAGACTCTCTGAACTTCAGTGTGTACCAGGAATTGCCCGGAAGACTGGAAAAGAACATGGGAGCTATCTGCCCCTGAATCCAGGTGACGGTTTAGTGGATTCAGGAGGGAGCTGGGACCATGGAAGGGGATCCAGGGAATGTGAGAGAAACCATTCCAAATCCAGATGAAGAAAAGGCCTCTCTTTGGGTATAGAATGCCTGATGAAATTGAAGTTTGCTGGGGTGGAGCCAAGATGGAGGTGCAGAAGCAGCAAGGTTCCACAGCTCCCACACAAGCACCCTAAACAACCATAAAATATGACCCCAGACAAAGTCTAGGACTCTCAGACTCATAAAAATACAGAAAACCCATCTCTTGCTGAAGGCTGCTTGGCAGCAGGGGCTCACCACGGCAGGCTGGGAACTGAGGCCAGTCCAGCATGAGACAGAAAAGTGGCCAAGTCAGGCCCCAGGGCGTTCAGGAGGAGCTGAGGCTCAGTCAGTCTACAAGAGAGAAGATGTACCACACCTCCATCAACTCCACATCTACCAAGGCATAAAAAACAGGGTTTGGAGAGGGACAGCTCTACAAGAGGGGCCCATCCAGAAGGCTGGCAGGCCGGGAGCCGAGACCATCCCAGACCAAAACCAAACCACGGCCAGGCCAGGCCCCAGGGTGGTCAGGAGGAGCCAAGCCTCTGAAGCCACTGCTTGAGTCTACTTCAGAGAAGATCTACTGCACCTGAGGGGATCTTCACATCCAGCAAACCGGGATTAGCGACAGTCAGTGAAAGTGAAAATTTGAAATTTAATTTGAGGGAGGAAAAGCAATTTGGCCCATCTTCCCCCAGGGCAAGGAAGCAGTGGGGGAAGGGCAGGAACTGCAGTAACTGGCAGCAGCCCCCACTGGGCTGTTTCAGAGCCCCTGGCCTGAGAACTCTGCAGTGGGGCTGAATCTCTTGATAAGAGCCAAGTGCTCTTGTGTTCAGTGGCCTGAATCCAGATCATGGTCTTGGGTGCTGGTCCTGGGGTGTGCTTTCAGCAAACGAAAGCTGGGGTGGGGGCTGCAACACCCCCCTAATAGCTCCGGCAGCTGTGAAAACCCCTGTGATTTGGAACAGAGCTTTCCCCCCTTGAAGTAGAGTTTCACAGAGCTAAAAAAAAAACCCAACCAATTAATTGACTGTCCAACATGAGAAAAAGGAAGCAAAATAAGAATTTCAATAAAACTCTAGAATCCTTTTTTGTGGACAAAAAGGATCAAAGCATGGAACGGGAGGAAGACAGCACAGTCAGAACTCCCACACTAAATGCTTCCAAGATACTTGAAGAATTCCTAGCAGGTATAGATCAGCTGAAGAAAGACTTTGATGAACAAATAAGAGAAGAGGAGGAAAAATTGGGAAGAGAAATGAGAATGATGCAAGAAAATCA
>JAQQSW010023462.1:0-10268 GCA_028646575.1 Pseudocheirus occidentalis
CTGTAGTGAAAACTGTGTGGCCATTCTAATGTTAAGCTGTTATCAACACTATATTGTGACTTTCTGTAATAAGATGTAATATTGAGAATATTATATTGTGAATATTGTACTGAATTTTGATTTGTAATGGAATAAACAGAGTGTTCACTATTACTGTATAATCTGCATCTTAAAAGCTGTTCACAGTAGCATTCTTTTGGGAATCTGCTTGTGCTTGGATTTACAGTAGTGTGTGCCAGGGATTGTATACATACATATACACAGAGTCCTTAAATAGTCCCTTATTTAATTCAATTTAACAAACAATAAGTGTCTACTATTTTTAAGACACTATGCTTAGAAGTGAGGGACAACAGAGAAGATTAGGGATTGTATTTGTAAGCACCGTCCATCAGTCACCACCACACGATCCTTATGTGGAACCATCAGTTACAGCAAATGGAGAAGTTTTGAATGCTGTGGATAAGTTCACTTACCTTGGTAGTGTACTTTCCAGGGATATACACATTGATAGTGAGACTGATGCGCACATTGCCAGAACTAGCTCAGTGTTTCGGAGGTTCCTATGGAAAAATATGGGAGAGAACAGGAGCATTATTGGGAGACTAACTACCAAATTGAAGATCTACAGAGCCATAGTGCTGACTTCATTGTTGTATGCCTCTGAAACCTGGAAAGACTACCAGTGGCATGCCAGGAAACTGAATTGCTTCCATTTGAATTGTCTTAGGAAGATCCTGAAGATCACTTGGCAGGATAAGGTACCAGACACTGGGGTCCTTACTCTAACTAAACTGCCAAGCATTCAAACTCTGCTTCAGAGACTGCAAGTCTGATGGCCTGGCCATGTTGTTTGAATGAAAAATGTACGTTTGCTGAAAAGACTATTTTATGGAGCACTCACACACGGCAAGTGTTCACATGGTGGTCAGAAGAAGTGATACAGGGCACTTTCAAGGCCTCTCTTAAGAACTTTGGAATTTATTGTATGACATGGGAGACACTGGCACAGGACTGCTCAGCATGGCATGCCCACATTTGCTCTAAGAGCAAAGCAAATTGAAACAGCTCAAAGGAAACACAGGATACAGAAAGTGAGAGAATACACCCCAAATGTTCACAGACTATCTGTGCCCGACCTGTGGTAGATCATTCCAAGCTCGTATTGCTCTGATCAGCCACAGTCAGACACATGGATACTTGACTTTAGCATAGCAATGTCAGTTTTGGTCTTCTATGAGAACAAAGAACAACAACCACAACCAACCAGCAAGTTCCCAAGCATAGCCAGGATGGCCTGCTAGCACAGGTTCTTTGATCTGCTTTGCTAAAGGAAAGACAACTTTTAAAGGGGTCAACAATCTTACTTTTATCTTACTACAGACAATCCAATAGAAAATACAAGCATAGAAATTAACACAGAAATTCAACAGAAAGGGCTCTTACTGTCTGAACAAAGTAATACAATCACCTAGATACACCCCCAGATCAGGAGAACACAAACCTCTGAGTAGCTGGGGGGCTCTTAACAAATGGCCACTCAGAGTCTTGTCCAGGGAATCAAAAGATCCTTCTTATAAGTGAACCCCCAAAGTAAAATGCCATCCTCCCAGTATATATAGTAGGCTCAAAGCCAGAAGGCATCATCACCCCTGTGATTCAGTACCTAATTAGCTTAGTACCAAAAGGTGTGAAAGCCTTCCTACAAGTAAATCTCCCCCTGAGCAAGCTCCTCCTTAGGCAAGTTTCTCTCCCAAAGGGCTCTATGTTACACAGCTCTGACTGAAATACCCGTGTACCTTTAGACCTGAAACATGGCTCTTGTTCTGATGGAAAAGGGGACACATGTGGTCATATAGGCTTATTAATGGGGGAAGGTCTTCCTATAGCATTAACATTACAGGAATACAAAGTCAAAATCAAAGTGGACTCTGAGCTCAAAGAACTTGCATTCAATCAGACCTTAGTGTTACAATTTGCTATTTAGTCACATGTCTCACATGAACATTTTCTTTGCTTCTAAAAGCTAAGTTTGTTTGTCATTGCTAGTCTGTATCAGCCCCTTATATTTATGTACCTGACTTGAATTCTGAAGATCCATTTCGTTGTGCCTTAGGGAGCCACTCACAGGTTTCCTTATACTTCTAATTCCATTCTTCTCTTTGGAGTTCGGTGTGTAAATCCCACAGAGAACTAGGAAAGGGAGATGCTGCTTTCTCTGCTTTTGTCCCCTCCATTGTCTACATTCTTTCAGTCTTCCCTGCTGATTTTTAGGTTTCTTCTAAATCCTACTCCTTAGTCTGTCTGTTTGGTATTTAACAGACTGATATATCCTACTTACGGTGGAAAGATCTTTCTCTACATTGTCCACCTCCATCCCATTCCCCCTTCCCTAAAGTGTTTATTTTTCTGATTCCTTTCTTTCCTATAGAAGATCCTGGACCTCAACCTCTTTGCTTTAATGAACTGGCAGGCTTCTGAAAGGGCAGTTCTGAACGTGACTTGAATGACAGCTACAAAGCATGCACAGCTCTCAGTATAAAACTCAGCATGGAAATGACTGACTCTCTTAAGGGAATAGCTACTCACTATTGAAACAGAATGTGTGTTGCAACTGGTACTAGCAGAGATTATAACAGTATGATCCTGGTAACAGTGTGCCTTGGATCTCAATTCCTCAGATCCTGCTACTATTTTTTAAAAATGTTTTTTACCTGGCTGTGTGCGTATGTATATATGTATATGCACGTGTGTGTATACACATATGTATGTATAGTGTGTATGTATGTATATATACACACATACATACAACATACAGGGCTTACATACATAACTATATCTATGTATATAATATATACATAGCTATGTGTCTAGAGACAGATATCAATGTATTCCTTCCATTTTTCTTGATATTCCTTTTTGTAGAGGAATAGGACATTTTCAGTGTCTATTTCTGCATTATCCTGTTGATTAGATTTTGTGGATTTGGGGCACTTAATTCTATCAAACAGTGAGGTTTTATATGACAAAATAGGACATAGAGGTGGACGTGGGCACCAAATCCTGCTTTTTTTGGTGATACCTTAAGTCTTTTCAGATTCTAAAGCAAAGAATGATAACAATTAATATATCACACTTATATATCACTTTAATCTTTGAAAAGTGCTTTATACATATTGGTCCATTTGATTCTAACAGAAGCCCCATGAGGTGGGTGGCATTATTATCTCAATCTTACAGATGGGGAAACTAAGGCTGAGAAGGGATAAGTGATTTTCCTATGGTCACAAAAGAATCTCAATCAGAATTTGAACTCAGGGACCTTCTTTACCCACTGTGCCACCAAGCTGCCTAAAAGATGATGTTGAAAAGTTCTGCATGGCCACATTATAAATTAAACGATGCACTAGTTGTCTAAAAGATTAATACTTCTCCAAAGAGTTTGAAGTATCTTAGATTTAGAACTAGTAGCAGTCTTAGAGACCATTGACTCTAACTCCTTATTATATAGATGAGAAAACTGAAGCATAGGGGGATTAAGTGGCTCATTTAGGATGACAGTGTTAGGAGTTGTCTGAGGCAGGATCTAAACCCAGAATCTTTTTGACTCCAGTTTTAGGGTCCTAGACACTATTCCATTCTGCCTTACATACTTTCTCTGTTCTGAGACCCATTGTTTCTTGGTGATGCCTGCCTCCCTGCTAGATGTGCACAGTAATTCAAGAGCGGGAGGAGATGAGGTAATAAGATTTTGTATGAGGTAAATTCTACTTATTTCCCAACAAGGATACACTTACAATAGATAAAGCCCAGTAGCAGGTTCTGATGCAAGTACCATTTGGTTATATGGGAAACTAATCATCTCCCATGGATTCATTCCTTCACAGCTCATCTCTACAATGAGACTTGGCAGTCAGCATTTCAATCTCAAGGCAATATGATTAAGTTATACTTGAGCCACCTCCAGTGCTAGAGCAATCCAATTAAATTTGCCAACTCAAAGAAACTGGGCTGGATATACACTCTTTAAGTTGGTCTTGGATTTAAACCGTGTTCTCTATGACCTGACCAAGCTTAGAGTACTAGACTCTCCAAGCTACTGGGGATCTTTGAAACAATTTACTTAAACCTCTCCATTCTTTTTTCTCAGAGAAACACTAGAAATCATAGCTTGTTATTGTTTGTTATTCAGTCATATCTGACTCTTTGTGACTCCATGGGCCATAGCATGCTAAGGCCAACTGTCCTCTCCTATCTCTTGAAGCCTGTCTTAGTTTGTTCATTGTTTCAATGATGCTATCCATCTCGTTCTCTAGCATCCTTTCGTTTTTTCCTTTTGCCTTCAATCTTTCCCAACATCAGGGTCTTTGGATCATGCTGTCTCATAATTAGAAGAATTGGGTTAAGGGGGAATAGGGAGAGACTGTTTTTATGGTCATATATTTGTATAAGTATGAATAATGTATACTTGCCCTCATTTTCAAATTGTTTCCTTAGTATTCTTTGCATAAGTCTTCCCAGTCCTTTGACATTCTTCCCAAAGCTATTGGCTGCTGAGACGCATGGGGGCAGGGTGAGGATGGATAGGAGCCAGGAATTAGGAGAGAAGATAGATACAGAGAGAGGAGAAGAAAGATCAGGTAGAAGAAAACAAAGCTAAATGATTCTTAGTGCAGTCTCAGGTGTATTCGTAGGAAGTTTAAAAAGGATCATGATCATGATGATCCACAGAAGCTGTGCAGAAAGAGAGAAATCAGATTCATTTCAGGCAACAAGAAGAGCTGGAGGACTGAAGGTGTCTTGGAGTTTGTTCATGCTGGAAGTGGTGTTATAAGAGTTGAAACAGATTTATGTTATTTATTCTAATAAAGATTTATTATAATTTATTATAATAAAGATTTATTACAGAGGTTAAGAAGCTTATAAGAAATTTGGAAGACCAAAGGAATTTCAGAAATAAAGAAGGAATCTCAAGGCATTTGCAGACCAAAGGGGATCCCATTCATGGCAGAGACAGGAAGAGTTTAGGCATATCTAATCAATCAGTGTCAGTAAGCACCTACTGTATACTATGGAGCACTGCATTAGGTGCTGCAGATACCAATACAACAAATAAAGCAATTTCTAAAAACCATAGTTATTTTAAGAGTAATGATGGTTGAGGGTAAAATAAGAATATTGAGATTTTAAAGAAGTGAGTGGCAATAGATGGAAGGAACAAAAGGACATAGAGAAAAGTTTCACCTCCTCCTTTATTGTTTACAGTGGTTCAGTTTTTGCCACAATGAGTCCAGGCTTGTTCTTGCCTTTAAAAAAGTCCAACTCCCAGCCCCTGTTCCAGAAGGTCTCTTTTCACTAGGACCTTGCTGAAAATTCGACAACCAGGTATGAAAAGAATATTCTATCTGGCAGCAGAAGAGTCAGTTCTATCATCTAACTATGATCTATATTGACCTCTCTCTTCCATGCAAGGACAGTGGTATATGTTGTGTAACTGTAGACCTGCAGAATTCTTTCTGCACTGAACCTTCAGAACAGAGAGCCTTCGCTCCATTCTCCTTCTATTTTCTGCCCATTCCTATGTCATCTTTGGCATTTCTATCAAATTGTTAGAAAGGCAATATGGTACAGAGGAAAAGTGGGTAGGATTTGGAATTCCAGGGCCTGGGTTCATAGCTTTACCTCTGTCATGTACTACTGGAGTGATAGTGGGCAAGACTTTTAGCCCCTTTGGACCTCAGATTCCTCATCTGTAAAAAAAAAAAGGGTTTTACTAGATGACTTTTCAAATCTTTTCTAACTAAATCTCTGATTCTGAGTCTTAACATCATTATGCTCTTCTTAGAGATTCATGCATGGCAAGTCTCTGCTCTATGTAGAGGCAGTATGGAACAACAGGAAAGAATATTTGCACTGCAGAGGACCTGAATTCAAATCCTACCTCCGAAACTTGTTTCTTCTATGACCATGGAGAAATCATTTAACCAATCTGGGCCTTATCTAAAAAAGAGAATTATAAACTAGATAGCCTAGCTTCCCTTTTAGTTCTAGAAATATGGGTTGTATGCTGCCCCGATGGTGGCAGAGAATAGCATGGGGATTGGATGGGCGTGAAAAGGTAACCATTGGTGCTTATAAGTTCAAAACTCCTTCAGATGATTTAGTGTTTAAGCTCCCCCTTCCTTTTGAGGTCCACTCCTCTGCCCAGGATGGTTTTGGATTCTTCCTTCTTTAAAGCCTCTTGTTCCACCCTTCATGAGTCTCTCTCTCTCTCTCTCTCTCTCTCTCTCTCTCTCTCTCTCTCTCTCTCTCTCTCTCACACACACACACACACACACACACACACAACTTTCATCACATCCCACTGTTATGAAAAATGTAAAGCCAGTGCAGTGAGAAGGTGAATGACTGTTCTCTTCATTCCCATTAAAATGCAGGTACGTACTGTTTGTTTATCTCCCTCTGGGAACAAGCTGGGAAAAGTGTTAGTGTTGGGGAAAATAATATAAGAAAAAAACAGTCTTAAGTGTTGACTCCACATTTTCTGGGGCCTGATAAGTCCTTCCGAGTGTAGTACTCCATCACTTTTCTCAGCGGGGTATAATTACTCATAACTTGAAGGTTTTATCTCTGGGCATTCTCTAATAAAAGGGGGGAGGGGAGAAGAAGGTAAATCTGCCATTCACTGGAAGTGTAGATGTTTAATTAAGCATCCCATTTAATTGTTTCTGTCTTACGTGCCACATCTGCTGACATTCCAAAAATGGGGCAGTTTCTGGTGGACTTATAAGCATAGAAATTTGTTCCTTTCTTAGAGGGTATCTTTTTAATTTTTTTCTTTATCACTGGAACTGAAGCGTAGGCTGTGGTAAAAAGAAAAAAAACCCACCATTTCAGAATTGGAAAGTAGCATAGTATCATAGATAGAGAGTTAATCACACAGAACCAGGAAGAACTAGGTTCATCACACCTCTTATATAAACAAGTTGTGTGACCCTTGGCAAATCACAACCTCTCAGGGGTCTGGGATACTCTGTAAGATTATAAGTGATGGAAAATTATATTCAAAGTTTATTGGTAAAGGGATTTAGCTCATTCGGGGAGATCCTTATGCCAATGAAATCACAGGTGCATTTCTTATCCAAATACCCAAGAAAGAACTCAACATGCTCATGGTTAAGAACCTCCAATGAGTGAGAAGGAACTAACTTCAAGGCAACCCATTCCACTGATGAATAGTTTATCCATCAGGAACACTTTTTTTCATTGACCGTAAATTTGCCTCCTTATCAATTCTACTCCATTGTACCTAGCCCTCTGGAGACAGAAAACAAGTCTAATCTGTTTTAAATATGATAGCTATCCATCAAATACTTGAAGACAGCTACTATGCATAAATATAGGTTATATATCCCTAGTTTCTCCAACTGGGTCTTATATCACATGGATTCAGTACATTTCAGCATCCTGGCTGTCCTATCATGGATGATCTCCAGCTTATCAATGCCCTTCCTCTCTAAACTATGACATACAGACCTGAATACAAAACTCTACAGATAGTCAAGCCGAGCCAGAGTCTAGAGAGATTGCCATTTCTTCATTCCTGGAAGCGCCGGCTTTCTTAATAAAGCCCAAAATTACATTAGATTTTTTTATCTTTTCCTTGTGCCAGATATTGCTTGTCATTCAAGGGAAATTGGGGACAAAGATGAGCTAGATGAAAGCACCAAACTGAAAAGCAAATGCAAACTCTGAGCATAGTTCACAGAATGAATTTCCCTTGAACTCAGCATTTGGTTTTAGGATTTTTACATGCTTCTTTAGGTTTCCCTAGGGCAGGAGAAAAAAAGGGTACCCTGGATCTTCATATTTACATAAAAAGGTCACAGTTCCCTCCTATATAAAAAGAAATATTTGGGTGAATAATAGTTTTGTTTATAAGAATACTGAAGTCCGAGCAGGCTCGGGGGAAAAATAAAAAGCTTGGTTTAGAATTTTATGAATTTGAGCAGCTTGTGCCAGGCAGTCTGGTGGAATGGCAAGTTCCACAGTGGGGTGAGTGCTGGGTTTAAAATCAGTCTATTTGGATTCAAATCCCACCTTTGCCACCAAATATCCATGTGACCTTTGGCAAATCACAACATCTGTGGGTCCCAGTTTATTCATTTGCATAAAGAAGAGGTTGAACTACATAAACTCTAATATCCTTTCCAATTTAAAATCAATTATCCTAATCCTCTGATTTACATGGAGATGTCCTATAAGAAATTGGAAATGATGGCCCACAAGGTCCCATCAGGAGACAGAGATCTGGCAAATAATCTTTGTAGTGGTGATAGTTGAAGCTATAGGAATAAATGAAATTGCCAGAGGAGAAAACATAGAAATAAAATAAATACCCATTGTCTTGATTTGAAAATGGCAAACATCAAAGTTAAAACCTTTGGGAGAATATTATACATTGGGAAATCAAGACAAGAAAGAGGAAGCTAGTCGAAGAGAGAGGATGCAGGATTGAAAAGACAGGGTGAGAATTTGGAGCATAGGGAATCTCTGAAGCCAAGGAAGGAGAAGCTATTCATAGTGACTGGATGCACAACACCATCAGTAACTTGGGCAAAGTATCCTCAAAAGATGGAGATGGTAATTCCCCTGTGTTTGATCAAGTTGTTATCAAGGACTCTCAGCATAGAAGAAAGGAGTAGTATGAGATTTCATGGTTAGGAATGAAAGGCAGATATGCATATATGATTAAATATATTAAATATTAACATATGATTAAAAATGGGGGGATGTCAGAATTTCTTGACCCAGGATCTTTGAACTTGGTTTTAAAAAATTTGGATAGCTATATTTCAGTAAAATTGGTTTCCTTCATATGCCTATGTGTTTTACTTTGTGTATTTAAAAGCATTAGTTTGAAATGGAATCCACAGACCTCACTAGACTTCCAAAGTGGTCAAGAACTCTGGTTCTAGATATCTCTAGCTCTATTGCTTTTTGAATTTAAGAAACCCTTACAATACTTACGGATGATCACAAGACTAGTCACTTTGACCTTGAAAAGCCAGTGTTACTTGATTTAATGTAATCAGAGTTATCTTTTATTTTCTTTCTAAATTTTGTTGCATTACTAGCATTACTTGGAACACTTTTATAATAGACCATTTACCATGCAGATTTAAAGGGAGAGGTGGGAGAACATATATATTCACAGCAGTCATGGGTCTTCTTTCCAGAACATTCCTATAATATGTCTGAGTTATAGCTGCCTGTGGTTTTCTCTCATGAAATTGAGATCTAGATTTGGTAATATTTGTTGTCTCAAGATGACAGGAGATTTCCATTTGCTTCACTCTAATTCTGAAGGAATTATTCTCTTCAGAATTCTTTTGAGATTCTTTTTCCATCTGGCAAATTTGACTTTTAAAGGCCTTCTTCTCCTCATTGGCTCTTTGGGCCTCTTTTGCCATTTGAGTTTATATGTTTTTTAAGGTGTTATTTTCTTCAGTCAGGTTGTTGACTCTCTTTTCATGATTTTCTTGCATCATTCTCATTTCTCTTCCCAATTTTTCCCCCACTTCTCTTATTCGGTTTTCAAAGTCCTTTTTAAGCTGATCTATGGCTTGTAAGCAATCTTCATGTTTCTTGGAAACTTTTGGTGTGGGAGTTCTGACTGTGTTGTCTTCCTCCCATTCCATGCTTTGATCCTTTTTGTCCCCAAAAAGGGATTCTAGAGTTCGGTTGCTGTTCTTACTTTGCTTGCTTTTCCTGCTAATGTTGCCAGTAAATTACTTCTCTTTTTAGCTCTGTGGAACTCTGCTTCCAGAGGGGAAAACTGTCCCAAATTGCCGGTGTTTTCACAGCTGCCAGAGCTATTAGGGGGGTGCTGCAGCCCCCACCAGCTTTGGCTCACTGAAAACACACCCCAGGACCACTACCCCAGACCACTATCTGGATGCAGTTGGCTCAACACAAGAGCACTTGGCCTCTGAATGATTGCTTGCCCTCCCTGCAGTCTGCAGGCCTGGAGCTCTGAAGCAGCCAGGTGGAAGCCGCTGCAGGGCAGCCATTTCTGTGGCTTCTTTGCCCTGGGGACAGTTTGGCCAGACCGCTTTTCTCCCTCAAATTTAGCTGAATTCTACTGACCTTTCACTTAGTCCTTATTTCTTCTGGCTTGATAAATCTGGAAACTGCCACAGTTGCTGCTGATCCACTCTCCTGAAGACTCGTGTTGTGGCCCCTCCTCACTGCCCTGGGGCCAGGCC
>JAQQSW010023463.1:0-10268 GCA_028646575.1 Pseudocheirus occidentalis
GGAACTTGCAACTGCCACTGTCTGTGCATCTGCCCAGCTTCTGATCTCCATCCACACTGCAACATTGAGAATTAAGATGTCCTGTCCTTTGATGATGAACTTAATGCAGGTCATGGAACAGCAGAGCTGGTCCATTTGTGTCTACTGAGCTAATGTTTTGTAATGTTTTCACTATGTAACTCATTCTGGGTACCTAAATTTTCATTGATGTGATATATTCTTGAATTCTAGGAGAGGTGGAGAGAAAAAAAAAACTGAGTGTAGTGGTGGGGGGGAATGGTGGAGGGTTGTACTTTAGGTGTTATACTAATCTATAGGCGTATACACACCTCCTTCCCTCTGATGGGAAAAGCTTGGGCTTTGGGGAGCTCTTCCTAAATTCCTTACTTAAGAAAGGGTGACAGGACAAACAATTCATAATTTCCTACCTATGGGACTTCTTCTGCTTCTATTTTTCAGCTTCTTGTTATATGTGGTCTTCTTCCACTAGATTATGAGCTCTTTGCAGGCAAGGTTTGGCTGTCTTTTGCCTTTCTTTGTGTCCCAGTGTTAGCACAGTGCCTTGCACATAGAAGGCACTTTATCATGTTTTTCCCCCCTCCCTAGATATTGATTTGTATATGTTAGTGTCAAGTTTATGAATTATTCATTTTAAAATGTATGGGTAGAGGTGGCTAGATGGCACAGTGAATAGAGCACCAGCCCTGGGAGTCAGGAGGACCTGAATTCAAATCCAGCCTCAGACCCTTAACACTTACTAGGCATGTGATCTTGGGCAAGTTATTTAACTCCAATTCCCTGACTCCCTCCCTCCAAAAAAAGCAAAAAAAAAAGTATCGCTCATATTTTTGAGTTATAGTTTTAAAAAGATTGTTTGTTTTCTCTAAGTTCTCTGGAAGAGTAGAAGATTTATTACATGAATTTTTAAAAATCAATTTTTATTAAGCACTTATTGTATGCTAAATACAGGGAAATGAAATGGAAAAAATAAGACAGTCCCAGCCCTCAAGGAGCTCACTTTATATTTGGAAGCAACAACTTAAGTTCAGCTACAGGAAGATTGAAAAGCCTAGAATTCTTAAGGGTTCCGTAGAAGGGCAGTTGGCAAGGTCCAGGGATCCCTAAGGTATACCAGCAGAGCAGCTAATGGTGCCCTGTGGTCTGGAGACCATAGAAGCAAGATGCATGCGAAGGCCTCCTCCATGAGGTTTGGCCTGGGTTGGAGTGGAGGAAGTAGAATGCTTGGGAGAGGTGCTAAAGAGTGGCCTACCCTACTGATCTAGATGGGATCTTTTGCAGTGTTTCATTAAAACTTTAAAAAACTAGTTTGACAGTGATAAACAAGAATCACTCCTTTAAAATGGTCTTATAAGCTAGTTAAATCAGTATGTGATTTTTAACATGTCATTCTTAACAGTGGAATTTCATTATTGACCTTCTCCTCAGGTGTGAAGCAGCAAGTCCACACATTCATCCAGTGGGTTGGTGTAAAGAACATAGAAGGACTCTTATCACTCCACCAGGTTTGTGCTATATTGTATGTCTGTGACTTTTCAAATATCCTAAACTAAAAGCAGTATTAGATTTTATGTATGATAGAGGTCATTGCATATTTTTTTTAAATTTAAAGTTATATGTATAATGATTTTCATTCATATAGCTCAGATTTATTCTTTTGATTCTATATTCATATTTGAATGTGTTTTATCACCATAGATTTGAATTATCGGAGACTGGTAAATTAGATATAAGATTTAAGGTTAGGCAAGAAGCATTTATTAAATGTACTTACTATGTCCCAGATTTTGCTGAGTGCTGGGAAAACTCCTTGTCATAGTGTATATAGTGCTTGGCGTGGAATCAGCAGTGGGTTTGAATCCCACTTTAGACCAGCTGTAGGATCATGGAGCAAATCACTTAACTTTCTGGGACCATATTTGCTCATTTGTATGAAGGGGGATAATACCAGTACTACCTAACACAGGGGTACTTAGAGGAAAATTATTGCAAACTTTACAATTCTATATAAACTGTCATCATTATCACCCTCATAAAATGTCACAGTTATACTCCTTATTTTATATCCTGCAACTTTACTGAAGCTGTTAAATGTTTCAACTAGGTTTCTAGTTGATTCTCTAGGTTTCTTTAACTATACATATCACTTACTAAGAATAATAACTTTTTCTCATTTCCTATTTTGTTCCTTCACTTTCTTTTTCTTTGTCTTACTGCTTTAGCAAGTTTGAATAATAGTGGTAATAATGGACATACTTCACTTTTCATTTTATTGGGGAAGATTTCAAGTTGATCTCTCTTACAGATAATGCTTGTTCTTGGCTTTAAACAGATACTGCTTATCATTTTAAGAAATGCTTCATTGATTCTTATGCTTTCTAGTGAGTTTTTTTTAAAAATAGGAATGGGTATTGTATTTTGTCAAAGGCTTTTTCTGCATCTATTGATATAATCATATTGATTTTATTGTTATTATTGATGTGGTCAGTGATGCTGATAGTTTTCCTAAAGTTGAACCAGTTCTTCATTTCTGCTATAAATCCCACATGGTCATACCATATGATTTTTGTTATATATTTCTGTAATACCTTGGCCAGCATTAAAAAAAAATTTTTTTTGAGTTAGCATTCATTAAGGAAATTGGTCTACAGTTTTCTTTCTCTGTTTTTGCCCTCCTTGGTTTATGTATCACAACTCTATTTTTATCATAGAAGGGATTTGATGTAGAACTCCTTTAATTGTTTTTATAAAGTTTATATAGTATTGGGACTTGTCTTGGGGATTTTTTCTTAGGGAGCTCACTGATAGCTTGTTCAATTTCTATTTCTAAGATAGGGTTATTTAAGTATTCCATTTCCTGTTCAGTGAATCTGGGCAGTTTCTATTTTTGTAAACATTCATCCATTTCACTTAGATTGTCAATTTTATTGACATATAATTGGGCAAAATAATTCATTTTATCTTCATTGGTGGCATATTCACCCATTTCACTTTTGACACTAGTAATTTAGTTTTCTTTTTTAACTTAAATTAACCAGTGACTTATCTATTATTGTTTTTTTAAATAAAAACCAGCTCCCAGTTTTATTTATTAGTTCAGTGATTATTTTTTTACTTTACATTTTATTAATCTCTCCTTTGATTTTCAGAATTAAAATTTAGGTGTTTATTTGAGGTTTTTAAGTTGTTCTATTTGTAGGGGTTTTTTTAACTGCACTTCCATTTCATTGATCTAATCTTTCTCTCTTTTATTGATGTGCATGTTTAGAGGTATACTTCTTGGCTGCATCCCACAATATTTGGAATATTTTCTCATTTTCATCATTCTTTTTACTGAATTATTTATTATTTTTCTGATTTTTATTTGACCTACTCATTTCTTAGGATTAGATTATTTAGTTTTCATTTAACAAAATTTTTATTGCATTGTGGTCTGAAAAGGATGCATTTAATACTTCTGCTCTTCTGTATTTGGTTGTAATTTTTTTATGTCCCTAGTATAAGAGCAGTTTTTGTGAAGGTGTTATGTACCGCTGAAAAAAGGTGTATTCCTTTCTATTCCCATTTGTTTTTTCCACGAGTTTTTCATATCTAACTTTTCTAAGAGTCTATTCATCTCTTTAACTTCTTTTCTGATTTACTTTATGGTTAGATTTATCTAGCTCTGAGAGGGGAAAGTTGAGGTCCCCTGCTAGTATAGTTCTACTTTCTATTTCCTTCTCTAATTCATTTAATTTTTCCTTTAAGAATTTGAATATTATACCATTTGGTGTATCTATGTTTAAAATTTATATTATTTCATTGTCTGTGGTGCCTTATAGCAAGATGTAGTTTTTCTGCTTATCCCTTTTAATTAGATCTATTTTAGCTTTTGCTTTGTCTGAAATTATGATTACTACACCTGCCTTTTTTTACATCAGCTGAAGCATAATAGATTCTGCTCTGGCTCCTTATTTGAAGTCTGCGTGCGTCTGTTTCAATTGTATTTCTTGTAAATAACATTGTTGTTTCTGGTTTCTAATCTAGCTACTTTTATGAGTTCTTCCTATTTACGTTCACAGTTATAATTACTAACCCTACATTTCCCTCTATCCTATTTTCTTCTGTTTATTCTTCTTTCCCTCTTTATCTTTTTTCCCCTAAAGTCTTGTTTTGCTTCTGATCACAGTCTTTTTTATATGCCCTCCCTTTTCTTTCCCCCTCTACCCTTTTTTCTTATCGACTCCCCCCACTTCCTTGTTGAGTAAGATTTATTTGTTACCAATTGAGTGTGTGTATGTGTGTGTGTCTTTTTTCCCCTTTCTGAACCAATTTAGATGTGAATAACATTTAAGGAATTCTTACCCACACCTCACCATTTCCCCTCCACTGTAAAACCTCTTCCTTGAATGTCTTTTTTTGTGACATAATTTTGTCCTCTCCCTTACTCCTTGACCCTTTTGTTCTTCCACATGAATTCTTCCTCTCCCTTGCCCCTTGTTTCAGGCATCCCTTTTTCTCACCTATTCATTTTTTTTACATCATCCCAAAATAACTAATTTACTTCTGCACCTTCTTTCTATGTAGAATCCTTCTAACTGCCTAATAATGAAAGTTCTTAGAAGTTACATGAATCATCTTCCCATATAGGAAGATAAAATATTTAACTGTGAGTTCCTTATTATTTCTTTTTCATGTTTACCTTTTTATGCTTCTTTTGAATCTTGTATTTGAAAGTCAAATTTTCTTTTCAGCTCTAGTCTTTTCATCAGGAATGCTTTAAAGTCTTCTATTTCATTAAATGTTTATTTTTTTTTCCCTTGAAGGATTATGCTCAGCTTTCCTGGGAATATTGGAATGTCATATTCTATGTTATCTCCTTTTTTAAATTTTCAGCATTAATCTTTTTAGAATTATGTATTATCCTGTTTATTTTCATGCCCTTTTTTATCTTCTTAAATGTCATACTCTCTAATTTATTTTTTTTAAGTGAAAAAAGAACCTAGCTCCTCATAAGGTAGCCCTCTCCACTATTGGATAACCCTGATTGTTAGGAAATTTTTCCTGATATGAAGCCTAAATTTCCTTCTGCCAGTTTTACCCATTGCTCTTAGTTTTGTTCTCTGGGACCAAAGCCCTCTTCCACGTGGTATTTTAAATGTAGAAAGGACAATTTGCTACTTAATTAGAATTTCTTCATCATCAGGAATATGAAGATATTGATCTCAAAGAACCAGCCTGGATTAGTTGAATTTTTAAATGGTCACTATGGCTTTATCTCAATAGGTAGTACTAATTTCAAAAGAAATCAAGAGTTGTAATTGCAGAACTGTGCTGAGACCTGAATTATAAGCCTAAAGTTCGAAGATACTTATCTTTACAGTAGTAGAATTGCTGTAGACAAGAGAAAGAACAAGACTCAAGGTGACAGAAGTCATTTCCTTATGCATATTAATGAAGTGATATATTTCTCGTCTTTACCTCTTTAACCCCCATCCATCCTGGAGAGAACTGTGATGAGAAAGCTGGAAAATATTGCTGTGAAGTCAGAGGAGCAAAAGAAAGTTTTATGTCTCCTGTGTGGCCTCCATTGAGCACAACAGCTTATATAAGGGTACTTTGACGCTAGCAGTGGTGATGTACTAAACCGACAATGTTGCTTTTCTGCAATTAGTGGTTTACAAAGTAAATCTTTTATGATTCCTTCTGGCCTTTTAGGGTACTCAACCACCTTTGAGTACTCAATAAATGCTCATACTAATGGCCACTATAATCCAAATGACTAAACTTATCCTCTGAGAGTCAAGAAGGTGGCATGGAATGCAAAGGTTATTTCTTCCAACCCATATCTGAACAAGAATGCCCTCTTGTTGCCTGGTTCTGCCTTCTTGGGCCAGGTAGAACAAGTCCAATATCTCTTCCACATGATAACTTTTCAGAAGCTTAAAGATGACTGTCATTTCCCTATTGATTATTTTTTTCTTCCAAACTAAATATCCCTAGTCCCTCTAGTCTTAATGCTGATCAACCTCCCTTGGATCCTTTGGATTTTGTCTGTACCCTTCGAAAAATGTGGTAGCTCATCATTATGCCCTATCAAAATTGATTTACATCCCAACACATAAACTATCCTTTCCAGCTTTGTATTAGTTCTACACGTTTAATAACTTGCCTTCCATACTTTCATTCAAGGCATCTATAAAAATATTAAATAGCCATAGCCCTTAGGATTATAGGACCATAGATTTAGAGTTGGAAAGGATTTTAAATGACTCATCTAAGGTCACACAGGTAATAAGAAGCAGAGCAAGGATTTGAATCTAGGTATCCAGGTCTTCTGACTACCAATCCAGGGTCCTTTTATCTTGTAAATGGGAAAATTTAGGCCTAGAAAATCCTAAGTAAAGGGCTAAAAACCTTGGGGCTATAGTGTGACAGCTGGGATTCGAACTTTATCTTTTGCTTCACTTTCAACCTTTATCAGGTCCAGTGCTCTTTACACTGTATGAACCTCTTGTCTGCACATTTTTTTTTCTAATAATGGGGAACACCCAAAAAAGTTTGGTTTGTGCCATCTTAAACGTAGTATATACATGCTTTAGGAATTATTTTAAAAAAATAGAAAAGAACATAAAAGGTTAAATAGAAAATTTTGATGACATGAGCTTGAAAAGCTTTTGTGCAATTGAAATCAATACAGCTGGAGTAAGAAGAGAAACTGGTTATTGGGGAAAATATTTGTGTTGTATCATTTTTCTGATAAGGCTATAATATCTAAGATAAATAGGTAACTAATATGAAACAGTGTGGTGTATTGGATAAAGAATTAGACTTAAAGCCAGAAAGACTTACATTCAAGTCTTGACTCTGACCCATACTTCATCAACCTTCTGTCAGAACATATTTAGCATGATTCAGCATTAGTTCTCTATAGTTATGGGTGGCCATTGCGCTGTTCAGAGTTCTTAGGTTTTTCAGTTTTTTTTAAAGCAATATTATTAATGCTTGTACTAATTTCATTCTGCATTAGTTTGTACAGATCTTACCAGGTCTTTCTGAAATCCCTTCATTATTTCTTATGGCACAATAGTATTCCATTGCACTCACATACCATAATTTGTTTAGCCATTAATCTGTTGATGAGTAGCCTTCTAATTTCTAGTTCTTTGAAATTACAAAAATATATGCTGTAAGCATTTTGGGGGCATGTGGGTCCTTTCCCTCTTTCTTTGAAGTATTTGGGGTATGGATTTAGTAGTGGCATTGCTAGACTAAAGGATATGCATAGCTCGTTAATCTGGGGGACATAGTTACAAATTGCTTTATAGAAGGTCTGAATCCTTTCACTGTTCTATCAAGAGTACATTCATGTTCCCAAAGTCTTTCCAGCATTTCCCATTTTCCTTTTTTGGGGGGCAGGGGCTCAACTTTGTCAGTCTGATGGATGGGATGTAGATTCTCAGAGCTGTTTTAATTTGTATTTCTCTCATTTTTAGTAATTGAAGAAATTTTTTTATGTTGCTGTTGATTTCTAGATTAGATTTGTTGAACTACTTGCCCCTTTTTATTTTATTCTTTATTATAGGGGATAATTTGCTTGGGGAAGGGATATACTCAGAAATAGAAGTGAATAAGAAGATGTCAGTCATTTTTTTAAATCAGTACAATAAAATTCATCTTAAGTTAGTTTTAGAAAATAAGGAGATGGGGATAGTATGGTATCATGGGAAAAGCATCAGACTTCCAATCAGGCAAACTTGGGCAAGTCATTTAATCTCATTAGTTATTCATTCATTCAGCAAACATTTATTATGTTTGTACTTAATGTGTATACTTTAAAGACTGTTGTGCTGCTCCATGAAAGAATAGTAACTTTAGGTAAAGACCCTTCCAGAGTTTACTGTAGAGCCAGGTCTCCATGGTTTTGGGAAGCTAGGTTCTTGATTTCCTTACTTGTAAAATTGGGGGCTGGAGATGACTTCAAAGACCCCTTCCAATTCTAATAGTCTGTAATGTGGAGTAAAGAGATGTCCCACCATCTTTTACGGGCATTGCATTCACAAGTCAGTGAGATGACCGGTGGTCTTAAATTTCCTGATTTCAAACATCTCTTTTTCCTCTCCTGTGACTATTTAATCCACAGCAGACTATGTACCTTTTTGCCACTTGAATGTCCCTTATACACCAAACAGAGCAGCTTCTTGTACTGGCTAACCATAAAGAGATTGTCCTTTCCTTTATGTTTCTAAGCACGTTATAGAAGGAATAGTTTAACTTTTCCTGCCCTCTTGTTATTGTCCCATACTGAAGATATATATATATACACTCTATTCCTTCATTATCATGATTTCTGTTATTATTGATAACAGTATATTTATTAAACACATACTCATTTTCTATAAAAGCCAAGTCAGCAGGCATTTATTAAGTGCTGATGTTCCAGGCATTGTGTTAAGTGCTAGCGATACAAAGAAAGGCAGAAACCAGACCTCCTCAGAGCTTATAGTCTAACAGTGGAGAAAAGTGGGCTGTGCATACAAATGATAAGGCAGTTATGTAATGTTTGGAGAGAGCGCTGGGCTTGGAGTCAGGAAGATTGCATCTGCTTTCAAATTGTTGCCTCAGGCTCTTAATTTCCATATGACCCTAGGAAAGTTAGCCTCAGCTTACTCATTTGTGAAATGGGAATAATAATAGTATCTACCTCACAGGATTGTCGTGAGGATCATATGGGATAACATACACAAAACATTTTGTGAACCTTTAAAGGGCTATAGAAATGGTACCTATTATTATTACTTTTTGTTGATGGTGTAACAGTGACTGCAGTTTTGTCAGAGCAACTACTTCTCTTAGATTTAATGCCTTCATTCACAGCCATGCCGCAAAATATCAGCAGGAATGTTTCTAAGGCTTAGGACCCAAGTCCTTTACTCTGCTATAGCAGTTCTATTCATTTTCAGTACTGTCATACTAAGCAGTTGTTTTCTTGGGACTTCAATTTTGGCTGCTTTAGTATTTCATTTAGAGTCCCTGGGCACTCGGTTACCCAGGGAACCATTTCTCATAAAATTTATTTGTGAAAACCACGCATCTAACAACCTAGCATGCAACCAGAATTGGTGACACATATATTAAGGAGGGCAAAGTGCCCAGAAAATTCTGAGTTGGACCCAGGTGTGTCCTGTGACTCACTTGACAGTAGAGACAATGTGGTTATAAGCCTACATAAACTTTGCTTTCCACTACTTTCCCCCGGCCAACCCCCTGGCTTACCCTGGTTTTTCTTGGATGTGCATGCCCTCTGTTTATCTTTCTTCTTTTCTCTACTCTCTTACTTGATGATCTCATCAGACTCAAGGCATTAATTGCCATTGTTAATGTATATAATGTCTAGATCTGTGTCCAGTCCCACTCTCTCACTTAACCTACCATCTTGCATCACTGTGTGCCCTTCAAACTAGATGTCTCTTAGGAATCTCAAACTCAACGTGTTGGAGGTAGCTAGATGGCATAGTGAATAGTGTGTTGCACTTGGATTCAGGAAGTCCTAACTAAGTGCAACTAAGTTGGAGTTTTCTTGAGAGAGAGAGAGAGTTTCTCTCCCAGCATCTGGAAGCTGACTGAGAACTGAGTTGGAGTTTTCCTTGAGACCAGAATCTGGTGAAGGCCAAAGTGGCTGTTGCTGCCATCTGGAAGGCCAGTGTTGTTGCCACTGTCTGGAAGGCCATCTGGAAGGCTGAGATTACTTCTGGGTCCTAGGGCCAGCCGAATTGCTGGAGGACTGAAGAAGCATGACCAGGATAAGTCTTTGTTGGTTTGTGGCTTGGTGGATCCTTGAGTTCCCAGCAACAGAAGTGGTGAAGGGTTTGAGATGTGCTAGGCCCTGTGAACTTCAGTGTGTGCCAGAGACTGTCCAGAGGACTGGACAAGGACCTGGGAGCTGTCTACCTTGGAGGACTGGATGAGAACCTGGGAGCTGTCTGCTTCTGAATCCAGGGGACTATTTGGTGGATTCAGGAAGGAGCTGGAACCATGGAAGGGGATCCAGGGAATCTGAGAGACCACCCCGAGTCAAGATGAAGAAAAGGCCTCTCCTTGGATATTGAACAAGTGATGAAACTGTGATTTACTTGTGACCAGGGAGACTATGGCCTGTGTATTTCCCACTACCCCTTAAGAGGGTACTGAGTAGTGACTAATGACTGAGTAGTGACTGATGATTGAATAGTGACTGATTGTTAGATAAGTGACTGATTAAGTTAATCTAT
>JAQQSW010023464.1:0-10268 GCA_028646575.1 Pseudocheirus occidentalis
AGAATCACTGAATCAAAGGGAACCTCAGAAACCATCTAATCTATTTAATGCCTGAAAAAATATCCCAGACACATAGTCTCCTAGATCCCAGTGAGGAGGTACCTAAAACCTCCGTAAGCAGTCTATTCACCTTTTATATAGTTTTAATCATTAGGTAGAATTTATTTTTAAATTCTTTCTTTCATTATCATGAACTTGACAAACATTAACAAATATCATTTTATATGCTAAACAGCAGAAAAAAGGTTGAGCATAAAACCATAAATCTCAATTATGGACATTTTTTAAAGTACATAATAAATTTCATTTGATAGTTACTAAACTGTCATATTTATCTCTTTCTGAACTTCCTTCTACTCTCTTAAGTTTATCTTTCCTTTTCTTTCTCTTGGCTTCCTCATTATTACTAATGTCCTTCATCTCCATCTACTTCTTTCACTGGTCTATTTCCATAACTATTTTGCTCTCCTCCAGAAATAAAAACCATTTCCTAAAATAAATAATTACAAGACAGCAAAAATAATTCCATACCCTGGCTGAAAATGAATGCATCATTCTGTACTTCTAGTATATTACTTCTCTACCAAGACATAGAAAGCATGATGCCTCATCGGTCTTCTGGGTTCATTGTTGTTTCATTGATCTGAGTTATCAAGTCTTTCAAAATGGTTTTCCTTTTTTGTTTTTTACATTATGCATATTGCAGAAACTGCCCTACTGTTTTAGCACAGTTCACTTTATGTGGGTTCATACAAATCTAAGATTTCTCTAAATCTCATAATTTCTTATGATATGATAAATTAATTAGATAATATAAACTGTTGGGGTAGACTAATGATGAATAATTTTTATTTCCAGTTATTTAAGTATGTCTATTTCTGGAAAGATTATTTTGTGGTTCTGTTGATATACTTCCTGTATGTGTCTTTTTAGGTAGATTCCCAAGTATTTTAGATGTTTTGTGGTTATTTTCAATGGTATTTCCTGCTTATTAGTTCCTACTGGATTCTGTCCATTATAGATGTAGCATTGGAGTCAAACTCAAATAGAAAAGAGGCACATCAGTCTATGTCAGGATCTGTGCTGCACATTGACCTAGTTTTAAATTGCAATTCTATATATGTTTCACTGTTATTTTTTTTATTTTGTTAAGTATCTCCCAATTACATTTTAATTTGGTTCTGTCAGCACTTGAGGCTGTTGTAGATCACCTCTGATATATAGACAGGCAGGTGATTTTCATGGGTTTAGTTTATATCCAAATATTTTGCCAAATTTACTAATTTTTACTAATTATTTCAATTAATTTAGTTGAATCTCTAGGATACACACACACATATCCTTTAGACATCTTTTAAATATGATAGATAATGGGGTATTTTCAGTATTACATGAAAATTTTAAAGCTTTATATTCACTTTATATTATTTTACATTCACTTCTCATGGTATCAGAGACAGTATTTTCCCTTAAAGGGATTATATAAGATAGCTGTAATCATTATTCAAACTATAAAGATTTGGGGCTTTTTGCTATATAGTATATTTGCATTTTATTGAATATAATGCTTGTTTGTGAAGTAGCTGCATCTTAAGATCACAACTTTGTTAATTAGTCAGGGATTTTCAGCTTCAGAGGAGCATTTACTGGATTTTGTGGATGTTAACTTAGTCTTTAAATTAAATTATGATGAAAATAGGGATTAACAATTTATTTATATTGACATAAAGAGGTATATAGACCTACTTGACAAGCAAACTTCACAGTACCAAACAGTACAATTTCCATCTTCAGACTTTTAACTAATTTCAGCCTATTATTAGAATAGATACTAAAGCACCTATTTCAGATGTGTCAAATGTTCAAGTTGTGGACTGCAACACCACAAGGGCCTCTGTAACCAGGTGAAAATGTAATTGGGAAGCATCTAACAAAATAAATAAAAGTACAATGGAACATGTTTATATGTGGTTTTCTAAGTTAGTGTATGATCTGAAAGGATCCTTCTATTCAGTTTAGTGACCCCTTTTTCTATTTGAGTTTGACATTCCTGATCTATTTGACCTTCTACTGGGGAAGTAGTTTATTTTCAGATCATTTATGGTTTAACACCCCACTTCCCTTGCTACCCCACCCCACAGCAACAGAGGTTCACCCAAGAGCATGCCTGAACTTCTGTTTTGCTTTACGAACCAATCTAAACTATTAGGGAGGCTCTAGGGCAGTGGTTATAACCTGTGGGTTATGTTAAATTTGCAACAATTAAAATACATCCTGTATATCAGATATTTACATTATGATTCATAACAGTAGAAACATTACAGTTATAAAGTAGCAAAGAAAATAATTTTTTGGTTGGGGGTCACCACAACACAAGGAACTGTATTAAAGGCTCGTGCATTAGGAAGGTTGAGAACCACTGCTCTAGGGTATAATCAGGGATGTATTTTTATTGTTTTATACATCTGATGGTGCACCAGAAATATGCTATCTTCCAGGGTTAGTACTAGTAGTCAAGAGGAGGAAAGAAATGGAATTTCATTTGCTTAAGGGTGTTTTCCCAATGGATGATTTCCCTGACCAGTGTTTATATCTAATTTTGTGTTTTATACACAAGCCAGAATGTTAGCATTCCAAAATGCTGGTCTGATTTTACATGGTTTGTAATAATACATGGATGCTGGAAGGAAAGGAGCATTAGTTTCTGTGTTTCAATATCCCCAAAAGGTAGGTTAAGTAGAGGGCTCTTCTCTAGTTTAATTTAAATATTCTAGACCTTTAGAGAAATAGAAAGTGGAAACCCCAAATCTTGTTTTTTTTTTTCTGCAAATCAAAAGGTTTCAGTTTGGTTACATTTCAATGCACTGCCTAATTTTTATTTTTTTTTTTTGCCTGAAAGGTTAATGACACCAGAATTTCACTCTACTTTCACATTTCACTAAGCTGCCTATAAAATGATTGATATGATTTTCACGTCTTATAGAAAAACTTGAAACGTGGATAGTGTACTATTTTTTAAACCATCTAACAGTTTTTAAAGTGAAATTTCTCTGGTAGGGATTTTACTAAAAAATTATTTTAAAAAATTGGTGCGTACTAGGTCTATATGTAGTAATATGTACATTGTTGTAAAGATACCATTTTGAATATTTTCCTTTTGCTAGAAAGAAAAAGAAAGGCCCATTTCATTCCTCTGTTTGCCTCCCTTGTTATAGAAAAGGGTGGGGCTCACTCAAGAGACTTATGTCAGAATGTAATGATGACAAATCAGAACCAGATCATTATAGGTTGAGAGGCACAGGAAATGAAACAGAAGGTAGAATGACCCTCTACTCAAAACAGGTCTTTCAGGTTAACTGAAAGTCCAGAGAGAGAACAAAGGCAAATTCATTGGCTATACATGGTAAATGCTTTGCAAATGTTTTGAAATGTAGGATGCGGAAGCCATAGAGGCCCCTATATGCCTTTCCACAGATTTGTAAATCCTGTATATATGAGAAATAAAAACCTTTAGTGAAAAGGCAACAGCATGCCCTATATTTTGAAATATAAATTAAAAAGGGATAAGACGGACCTTACAGTAAGGGTGATAGCTACTAGATGGGACTTAAGGCTTTTGTTCACATTTCTTTCCCCACTGTGCTAATATTATTGGCTGGCAAAAACAAAAACAAAAATAAAACCCAACTAAACACAAAAAATACCCTGCATCCTAAGTAAATGTAAATAGGAAGGCTTTTACTTTAAAACTGTAGAATTAGTGCACTAGGAGTATCATATTTCCATAGTTTAATATCATTATCAGACATAGTGTTATATTGCCATATTTGTGGCTGAAAAGGTTAGTATTCAGATAAAGAAAGTGTTTCTGGATAAAAACAGGTGTTAAATTATATTTAACAAAATATAACTTTGTGAAATAAAAGTGCAAATTTATGTGATGCTGCATGGAGAATTTCTTAGACTTAAAAATGCTACTTATCAGACTGATATTCATAAGATATTTTTTAGATACAATGTCATACTATATTAAAAATAAATGTGTATATACAACTTCCATTCTCTTTACTGCCCCATCCTCTCTGCCTCCCCCAAGAAAAGCCTACCTAAAAAGCAAACAACAACAAAAACACACTTGCAGTAGTATCTCTGATGAAGTGCAATAGTTTTGTAACACAACATTGGTCCTTCTGGACTTTTTAATAATTATGCAAATGGGGCATTTATAAGAATGTTTCTGCCAATTATTATATTCCTTTTTGGTTATTTAGGTCCTAGTTTATTTCAGCATACATATATATTGTTTCCTTATGATAAAACTCAAGATGGAAACACTAAAATTCACTATTTCTACATCATCACATCAACGAAAGTAATTAACACATTTTCGCTTTAAGTCGAATGTCTGGTATTCTTTTGAGATTATTAATGAAAACTTTATAGTTATTTATGTCAGCCACTGGGGACTCTTCTCATAGTCATGTTAGATGTTGTTATTGTGTAGTACTTTAATTGTATCTGATTCTTTGTGATCCCATTTGGGATTTTCTTGGCAAAGGTAGAGTAGTAGTTTGTCTTTTCCTTCTCCAGCTCATTTTACAGATGAGGAAACTAAAGTAAACAGGGTTAAGTGACTTGTCTAGGGTCACGTAATTAGTTAAGTGTCTAAGGCTGGATTCAAACTCAGGTCCTTCTGACTCCAAGGACAACACACTATCCACTGTGCCACCCAGCTGCCACTGATGTTAAAAATCCTCAGTTTATTTTTTACCTAATACTGTTTTTTTTTATAAGTTGATGTTAGATATCTTCAACTTATTTTTTTAAAGAAAGTTTTAGGTAAAATTTGTAGTAACTGTCAAGGGACTTTTCAATATACTTCCTTTCTGTCTCTGTCTCAATCTGGAATCTCTGCCTCTCTTGTATGCATACACAAATACACACAGACACACAAATACAAATACAAATACCTTGCCCTATATTATTCAATATTGGTTCTGAAAAAATTGATCCTCAAATTTGTGACAGAGAATGAGATTGGTCTTAAAAGCTCCCAGAATGTCCTTGGGCAGTTTCCAAAATTGCTACCAAATCCATTTACCGAGGTTGGCTATTGATCACTTATTTCTCTACTACCCTACTGCTTCAACTTTTTCATGAAGTAGCCCAGAATTTACATATTCATAAAATTTCTTCAGTGTGCAGCTTTTCTTTCTAGAATTCTTTTTTTCTACCTGGTATTTTTTTCTTTTGTTCTCACCCTGGTGTTATATATTTTCCATCCTTTTATTTTCTTCAAAGCATTAGAAACACTAATTCATGCTAAGGAGTAAATGACTGACATTATGTCTTACTATTTTTATGATTCTTTGTATTTTTATGAAAGAAGACTTAAAATCCTTAAAATTGTAGAGTAAGTTTTTAATTTTAGATTTTCAATTCATCAGTGAGAAGATTGAAGCAATAATTTGGGGTCTATCCCCCCCCAAAACCCATATCTTGTAGTACACAAACTATTCTTCCTAAAAGTAAGGCTGAATATGTTCTTGCTCTATGGGATGCTGGGGAATATCTCAATCTGGGATGCTGGAGAGCCCAGGTAGAATCTCACTCACCAGCATGTCTAAAGATAAGAGGCATTGGTATGCTGGAGCAAACTCTAACCAGCTCTTGAAAGCTGATTGTTAATTTTTTAGTGTGAACATTTACATCATGGAAATTGGCAAACATTACAAATCAAATCAGAGGTTAACTTACTGTTCTACTGAATTTTCTAGACCTAATAAAGGGATAAAGAAAATATTAATAAAGCAGGTTAAACTTAAAAGTGTGTTGTGGGCATATATTTTTTTTTCCCTTCTGGAGAGCTGACTCTTATATATACTATCACACCCTAACTGGAAGTCAAATTATATTTGTAACCAATCTAAAAGGATAAGATTTATTATCAGTAAGGAAAAAAACCAAATGATAGCAGGCAGCTTCATCCTCTAAGTCTTCATTCTGTCTTGATTTATATAGATTTTCAGGACCACTTAAAGTACACAGCCAGTCAGCCCCCAGGGTCCAGTAGAAAGTCAACGATATAGGATTGGTGCTCAAGAGAGATACTAAGGATTGAAACATAGATCTGGTAGTCATCTGTATACAGCTAATAACTGAACTCTCACTGGAGTTGGTGAGAGAATATGGAGAGAAGAGAAGTAGGTCCAGGAGGGGACTTTGTTAGACACTCAAAATTAGAGAACGTGACATGGATTATAATCCAGTGCAGGTGACTAAGAAAGAGGTTGATTGAGCAGAATCATGAAAACACAGCAGAGAACAGCTATATTAGAAGGAGAGGCTTGTTAACAGAAGCATTTTTTAGGGAGAGGTACGTATTCTTGTTAGATAGAAATCCTTTGTTTTGATGAGCTATGAGTTACGTCATTTATTCATAAAATGAATTTTAGCATGTTACTTAATAATTTGCCCTGGTGAAAGTATTATGAGGCATCTGCTATTTCTTATTTTCCTTTTCTGGGGAGTATGAAGATATAGAGAAACTGTCATGAAAATATTATAACATCAGGAAAACGGTAATCAGATTACATCCATTTATACTATGTTAACTAGAATACATTTGTGGTCTTTTCTACTTGGGGACACAAGCTGCTTGCTGTATTATGTTGCTAGAGATAATGGGTAATTCCTCTGGTATCCTGTTTTGGAATCATTTCATTAGACAAAGGCCTTTGAAACTTCCTTTGTTGCTGAGAATAAATGCTTAGATTTTCAGAACTGTAGCTACTTTTGTTATTCACAAATACCAGAGCCTTTCAAAATTCATCATCACTCACATTCTCAGCTTTGCCATACAATCAGTCATTATGTCAGCAGCTGCCCAGGGAGCCTCACTTCCACTCATTCAGCTAAATAAAAAATCATGAGAACAATCAGCTCTGTAATTAATAATATTAATAATAACATTAATAATAATAATAATAATAATAATAATAATATTGAATCCTTAGGGAGATTGCCAAGACTTTACCTTGAGTAGGCCTTTATTCTTTTGTGAAAAAGTAATTACATTAATTCAACAGAACTTTTCACTATCCTTTTGACAGGTATGGAAAGGTAATATCAGCCCTGCAAATTAAATTGATCCCAATGACATGTTTTAATAACACAAAAGGTTACCTTTTTCCCCAAAAGTTTCCCTTTCCTGAAGAAAGTGCTTCAGATGATTCATTTCTAGTCAGTGTAACTTAAAATTTGTTTCAGTTTTAAATCTGGTGACAGTTTGAATGATGAAAATGCTGTGGTTTTCATGTAAATATTAATAGAGGTTTCCAATATAATAGCATTAAATGGAAAGAAATATTATTATGCCACCTATGGTTACATTAACAAGCATAAATAGGTGACAAGATTTATATATAATCATCTGCAGTTAGTTTGCTTAGAATGTCAGGCACATTAACCCTAGACAAGGTTGTACATTTACTTTACACATTACTCAACGATATATACATATACATGTGTATAAGTGCACACACAACCATGTACACATATGGTAGTATTTGTTATAGTTCCCTATTCTAGCATCAGGATTCAGACATTCAGTATCATGTCACACACACTCACATGCCATTTTATATCTTTGTATCACCTTGGAAGCTTTAGTATTTATTCAAGCAGCATCCTTTTGAGGTAATAACCTTGAAGTCAGGGGGTCAAAAGACCATATATATATGCATATGTTTTGCATATATTTAGATGCATTGGTCAGTGCACAGTGTTGCCATCTTCTGCTGAATACTTTACATTCTTTGAAAATATATTTTTATTGGTGGCCTTCATATCAACAGGGGCACAGTGAATGGGTCAAAGTTTGGTTTTTTTCTGTTTAGAATTAGATATTTATATTCTGAGTTCTTTATGGCAGGTAATAAGAAGGAAATTTTGTTCCTCTTGAAAATAGCTGGTGGGGAATGCCTTAAGAAATAGTTTCCCAAATCTCTCCACAAAGCTCAGACTGAATTCTAGGCATTTTCTCATTTATGTATGGAGGAGCTGCTAATGATCTGTGAATCTATACACACCATTAGTAAATCTAAAAGTAATATAAATGCTATTTAATAGGATAGTGAAGATTCCATTTTTCAGAACAGAAAACATATTCTGTCTTTGGGGGTATTTTTTTTTCATTTTATCACCATTAGGTTAATGAATTTAATCTTATTTTGTGATGAGTTCTGATTTCCTATGAGAAGACACATACAACCTTATCTGTTATGTGCTATTTATTTTTATTAGCCTTAGAAAATATTATCACTGAACCTAATTTAAACATTTCTAACTTCTGACTTGTGGGTTATTCTCAAACATTTATACTAATGAATTGAAGAAGCATATTTGACAATTAGGAACTTCATAAAACAAAAGTTTACTTCTCTAATATCTTAAGCTTTTCATCTATCTTTGGGGGGGAGAAATCTTTATATTCCAGATTACTGGTTTCACTGTGCTTTGGTATTACCTACATAAGAGAAATATCCCATGTTTAGGGTACCCTTTTGTGAAATGTTACTGTGATTTTTGAAAATGACTTTTAAATGTGCATATTTATAATACATGTCTGAAGTACATAAATCTTCTGAACAGAATATGATATAGGATTAAAATAGAATTGGTCAGATTAATGAATGCCTCTAAGTCTATTTTTTAATAAGTTACATAAAAAATTCAGTGTGAAGTTACATAACTATCAAATCAATATGTTTTAGATTGTTGTGTCTTGTATATAGGAGAGTGTTGCAGAGGCCATAACATGCTTGAAAGTGAACAAGAAAAAAACAGTCTAAGTGAGTGAAGAATGCCAATTAAGCAAAGGAAAAGCTTATGAAATTATTTGAGAAGTTGAGCAGGAAAATTACTTATCCCTGGGCAGCTGTGCTTTATGCAGATTGCATGGATGTATTATATATCTTTGGCAGATTCAAACTGTGTAACTTTCTGCTCTAGCTTAGAGTACATGAGCTGTTTTGAATAAAAATTGCCCTCATGCATAAAAATGTATTTTTCAAACCCCAGGAATGTGCACTATAGTTAAAATCTTGTTATCTTAAATTGTTAATAAGGGAACTTTATTTTATCAAGTTAGCTGATTCCTATCTCCCGTTCATTGCGATTCCCAATTGAATTTTTTTTTTAATATTAACTAGCTCGTTTTTGTGCTTCCTGGAAATAACCTATAAACTTATTTATCTTCTCCCCTTAGCTTTCTTATCTTCCACAGGAAACCTTTCTAAACCCATCTTAATTTCTAGTGTCTTCCCTCTCTTATTTAGTTACTATTTATCCTGTATACAGTTTGTATGTTTTGTTATTTAGTTCCTATTTCTTGTGTATACAGTTGTTTATATGTGTGTTTGTTGGTTTATTGCCTCTTTTGTTAGATTTTTATCTTCTTGAGGGCAAAGACTCTTTTAGCTCTTTTTGTACACACTTATAATACCTGACAAATAGTAGGTGCTTAATAAATGTTTATAGACTAACCAAATTTCTCAGTTTACAGACCTACTGCCATTTATATGCTTTTTTTCCTCTATTGCTATAATTTATTGCTATATGTAGTAAAGTTCTAGTCAGCAACAAGAATTTTTACAAAAAGGACAGCACTCTCAGGATATGTCTATAATGGAAAAAACAAGGATTATGCTGGAGGTGCAAATATGAATTTTCAAGGCCTTTTCTTAACTGACAGGAAGTTTTGTCAAACAAAGTAAAAATAAACTTTTGGAGTGTCCTAACTGCCCATGTATTTCAGCACATACTTTCAATAAGTAGCTGCGGAAATTTGGAGAGTATCTGCCAGTAATATATCTTGAAGGTTGAACGTGAACAGCAGACGGTTTATATAAATGTTTCAAACGTGCCTTCACCATCTTAACTATTATAAAATGTTAGTCTTGCTGAAAAAAAAAGGCACAGAAGAGTCTTTTGATCTTGTCAAAGAAAAAGAAAAATAATGCACTCGTACCACATATTTATCCACTATATTTCAAAACATGCTTTATCTTGAAATTTTTTTTTATAATATTGTGGGGGGAGGGGACTGATTTTTTCAGTTGTGTTGTGCCGAAAGAAGAGATTGAGACCCCAAGTGCATATTTTGGAAGTGGATTTTATTTAGTGTGTGCTGTTCGGGGCTACATGTTACCTTGCCCAAATCAAACAGGCCTGACCAAGGGGAGATCACTGATATATATATAGGGTCC
>JAQQSW010023465.1:0-10268 GCA_028646575.1 Pseudocheirus occidentalis
AGTTTATCTTCAAAACAAGAAAGTTCTTCAAATTCCCATGAAGCCTATTAAGGGACAAGGAAGACCTTCAAATTCCCATTCCCATTACATTCAACCCAAAGACCTTTCATGTCCCTGACATGGCAAAAATGCATTAACAATACATTTCATTACATAGATTAATGAGGGTTAGGGATAACTGGTGGGGTAACTGGTGTCAACAGAACTTTGCAACAATAATAAAATAGGAATAATAGAAAATAAACACATAAAACAATAACTTAGGGTGTGGGCTTGGGCACAAGTATTCCATCCTTCCTTCCTCAAATGAATGGGACTCAAAATCTTAGGGTAAGGGGTAACAATGTATTCTCCATAGCTGCTTCAAGCTGAAATTGGATGTACAGTTGTCCCTGCCCCAAGAGGTCCCACTCAAGAGTTCAGTTCTTTTGCTATTATCCAGACATTGGTTGATGCCAGGTCCAGGAGGTACCAATCAAAAGGCCAGTTCTTTAGCTAGCATCTGGAACTCAATCAATGCCACGTCCAAGGTTGGTACATCACAATCCTGGATGGGGGTGACATCCAGCTTAAACGATCAGGTATCTGCAGGTGGAGGGTACTGAGCCTACAGGAAAAAAAAATCTTGCAAACAAGGTTAGCAGACAAAAAGGCAAAAGGAGACAAATGTAGGGTCAACCGTGCTTCTGGAGTCCATGAACTCACTATCACAGCCTTATTCACAGAATGTATATCACTATCCTTTTAGCTCTGTTCCAGTGTCTTGATACACTACCACAAGCTGAGCATATGGACCACTTCCACCTATCTCAGCACTTTCTTTAATCTGAGTCTCTGAAAGTGTGACAAAGTGGCAGTTCTCACTTCTCTATTCTAACATCAAGCCCATTTTCTTGACACAATTTATACAGTTCATTTGTTGGAAAAGCATCATTTTTTTCCAAAATCTACCACTTTCCTCAATAGAGCAGTAAACATTTTTTTTCCTTGGTAATCTATTCTGAATTTGAATCAACCAGTTATTTATTCTTCTCTCTTGAGGAAAAACATTTTTCCCGTTCTCCTAAGTAACTTAGCTATGAAATCTTATCCAGTACCTCTGAAAGAGAGTGCCCTATTTCATCAATTAGTAGAGTCAGAAATAGGTGCTTATAAGTGGGAGGAGCTATCTTCATCGTATTTCTGTGGGGAACTGCTAAGTCGATATAATGACACATATCAGCATCTCCAACCATGATAACAGTTTTCATTAGTTTTTTCAACTTTCTCATAGGGTCTCTAAGTGAATACCCTAGTCTGCCCCACTCGGCCACATCGAATTAGTGGGATAGATTCTATTGCATCTATCAGCAGCTTAAGTTAACACATTGGTCATAATTTTACCAGCTGAGAAATGAAAATCTCTAAAAGCTTGCTGAAGAAAAGGGTTCAGACAAATGCTTATAAATTTCAAGCAGTCCACACAATCTATAATTACCCCTGCAGCTCTTTCATCACTGTTTCTAACCATTCAAGACATTAAGGATTCTCCCATCCTTTGGGAGAATCTGCTCAAAATATCAGTAATGTCCTGTTGAGTGAAATCCTCAGTTATACCCTTGAACACTGCTCTGCCTCCCTGATTCTTCTACTTTCTTCTCAGTATGTGGTGAGCTTCTGCCCTTGAAAAAGCTTCAGCATGAAACAATGAATCACTCTATAATATTGTATCAATTGCTCCCAATGCATTCCCTTGGGAGTTGTTGTCATAGCAACTAGGCTCAGACTCTGCCAAAGCTGCATGAGCTTTCCTCCTGTTACTTTTATTCTTCTTCTTCTGAACCAAATTCACCAGAGCCTGCTCTCCTTCCAAAGAAGACTTTACAATTCTCTCTTCTACCACCTGAAACTCAGCTTTCACTTGTAAAGGAGGGTTTGAATTCTGAAACTTAGCCAATTCTTGTAACATCTTGTCTCTTCTTTTACACACAATACAGTAATCAGTTAATAAAACCCAGCCTCTTCTACTCACTGCCTCCAGTTCTCTCCCAGATTTTTTTGGTATTCTTTGCAAACATGTTTCTAAATCCCTAGCTTTTCCCTGCTGTAGTCCCTGTTTCCACTTTTCACAGAGCCCTGTACTTTTAGACCACTCCCTTACTAGGGAGGCATAAGATAAATCCTCCTATCTTGGAATAGTCATTTTTTTCTTCTAAACTCCTTCTGTCTCCAACTAGGGGTCTGATATTTCATGATCCTGTTTGTGATGGCAAAGATAGTGCCAATGTCATATTTGCAGTGCCCACAAACATGATAAAGACTGTAACTAGAAATATTAGATGATGTTCTATGGCAAAATATAACAAACTCTCCAAATAGAAAACAAAACCAAAGCATTTATTTAGAAACCAGAAAATTTAATCCCCAAACCAGTAAACTGATTCCATCATAATAGTACTTAACAAGCCATAACAACATAGAGAGCCATGCCATCCGTTGGCCTTCTCACAAACCAATACAAGATCTCTATTTACTCACAAACTTCTCTATCTCCTTTCCTGATCTCCTGTTTCTCCCACTGTCTTGCTAGCTCTGACTCCCAGGTTCCTGTGGCTTCTGCTTCCCTTCAGCAAACTCTTCCCTTCACAGGTTCCATGCGACTACATTCAGCCTATTGGGGGACAGAGTTTATCTTCAAAACAAGAAAGTTCTTTAAATTTACATGGAGCCTATTAAGGGATAAGGAAGATCTTCAAATTCCCATTCCTATTACATTTCCTCTCTCGTTTCTTCCTTCCCCAAGATAGCAAGAAATCTGATGTATATATAATATATATAATCATATATAATGCGCAGTGGAGTAAAATCGATGTAAAATAAAAAGATGGCAGAGCAGAAGAAGAAAATTCCATGAGCTCCCCCCACAACCACCTCCAAAACCTGTAAAATATTATGCTAAACAAATTTTAGGGCTACAGAACCCACAAAGTGACAGAGAGAAACAAATCCCCTGCTGAAGGCAGGCTGGTAGGCTAACAGGAAGGGAGCATTTCAATGGACTGGCAGCCTATTACAGTTCCACATAAGGTGCATGGTTATGGCCCCAGGGTGGGTCTGATCAGCAGTGGCCAGAGCAGACTTCAGGAAAGTGAATCACCAGCAGCTATGGTAGTTTCCACACTTCTCAACCCATAAACACCAAAGAGAAAGTAAAATGTCAGTGGCAAGCTGTGTTGGACCCAGGTGACCTGAGAGAAGTGTCTGGCCTCTGCATCCAGGGCGAGACATGGTGGAGGCGTTGTGGCTGCTGCTGTTTCTTGGCTGCCTCTGGAACTCCTGGTCTGCAGATAGGAAGGGGAACAAATGACCATTCAGAGGGTAATCTTTGTTGTGATTACATATTTTAATACAAATAATGCAATAATATGAAGTATTTAGAAAATCATGAAAAGACATATGATAGATACAGAACAAAATAATCAGAACTGGAAAAAAGGTATATACATAATGACTACAACAAAATAAAAGAATTATTTTCTGTTACATTAATAGCTAGTTATTAAATTAGGTTTAAGGCTGTTTCTCATTATTTATTCATTCAGAGACCAGTCACTGTAAGTCAGTAATATGACTGGGTAGGAATCCACCCAACGAGAAGACCCTACTTCTGTTTAGAGCAGATGTTCCCAAACATGTGGCCTACCACCCCATATTAAAAAAAAATCAGCACTGTCCCAAATATCTTTCTTTAACACATTATTTTTTTTAATTTTGTATCATTTCAAAAAGTATATATGTATGTGTACCTATTTATTTATTTAAATGGTATCTTAAATTTTAAAAATTTATTGTAAATTTTTTGGGTTTTTTCCTTTATTGAAATTTTAATTATGCAATATTGGGTCATATAACTTTTTTGTATAATTGTGTAAACAAGTCATTTTGTGCACATATTCCTGACTTTGAGAACCTCTGGCTTAGAGTGTAAATAGAAACTCACCTAAATGAATTCGAGCCTTAAAGTATTGAATATATGCTCTTTTGCCCCTTATTGAAATTAAGGCTAACCCAGCTCATGAAGGAGAAAACTGATCAAAATAATCTTGATGGATTATGGTAGAGATGGATTTGTTTGTCCAGATTGCTGGAGGTGGCTGAGTCTCATGTTTAAGTCACATTCTTAGCAGAAGGAGGTAAAGACTTTTAGCCCCCTCCCCCCTCATTAATATGTCTACCCTCTCATTAATTGATCATCAGTGAGGGTTGATTTTCACCTATCAGGGTCACACCTTTTTCCAATGCCTTCAGTGATCACCATGGTTTTGTCTTGGGTTACTGAGCCAAACCACTGAATAATTTATTTATTCTTAGTTAGCCTGTTTAATGAATTGATTATTAATGACACAGAAACTCTGCATCTTGAGATTTTCATTTGTCTCAGAAGTATAAAACAAAACTTATTTCTATATATTTATAATTAGTATGCCTGGTCCCACAGAAGATTTGGATGAATCTTCTTTTCCACAAGGGTATGATTTATCCCTTTACATTTAGAAGGAATAATATATATTTTAAAAATCAAACATCTTTTCATTTTCAAACACCATTCATTTAAAAATGATGTATCATATAGAATTCCTGTACTAAAATCATACTCAAATTCCTAATTGTGGCATATAGGTAAAGGAGTTTTTGAAAACTGAGTCAGAGAACACAAATTCAAGGGAGGGGTGTCCTATAAATTTGTGGAAAAGCATTGGAAATGGGTTTAAATAAAAAAGTCTATGTTCATTGTCTAGGAACTAGCCTAGACAAGTGTGTACAGGCTTATTATTAGATAGTTGATGATTTATGTTATCTATGAAAGCTATTTTGGCTAAGGTATATAACAGTTGGGATCTGTGTTCACAGAGAGAGTATACATACTGATGAAAATAAAGATATTTTAAGTTCTTGAAATAAAAGGCTTTCAAGATTTATAATTTTGAGTATAAAAAGCCAGATATAGCTTTTACACCAGGCATTAAAACACCATTCCAAAACAAAAATATAATACAAAAGGTAAAATTGGAAGTCCTCCCAAAGGAATTTAATCATTTAAGTATCAGAAGATATTCATTATGAGATATTATCTCAATTGACTAAATTCCCTCTCCATGCAAAAAAAGCAAAAGTCATGTTCTGTAATACCTTTACTGAATAATTCAGATGGATTGCAATTAAGAAGCATTTATATCAGTTCAAATATTGAATTATATTTAACAAATAATTATTAAGTACCAAATATATGCAAGGCACTTGAAATACATAGGCAAAACCAATCAGTCCCTTTACTCATAACTGCCATCAGTATAAGTCCTTCTTGATTAGTGTTTATTCATTTCCTTTTTGTTGGACTAATCTCAAATTTTTAGCAATCCCTAAACAGTTTTGTTTCCTGTCTGAAATTTCTTCTAATTATTTAGCAAGCGTTTTCTTTTATATATACAAACACGTATAGTTCAGATTTCTGGAACATTAAAGGATCACTATATGATCAAGGATAATGTTGGAGCTTGAATGTTTAACATACAATACCTCTCACAACTCAGACCCATGGAAGGGAATTTCCTTTTCCTCAGTTCAAAAGAGATTAGTTTAGATGACTATGACAGAGAACTAATAGAATGATCTCTGATATAAAAGGAGGGAAAAAAAACAGATTATTTCCAAGAAATGAGGGGAAAGGAAGACAAAGAAAGAAAAGGACACTCATCAGCTATAAAAGGGGAAAATGAAAAGTGAAGGATCATTGATCTACTAATAATTGGAAAAGGAAGAAGGAGAACTTATACTACTATCATTTAAATATCAGCTAGGTTTCCTTTTATCTTATCATCTAATTAAAAGAATAAACCACTAAGTCACAAAATACAATTTAAGAAAATATTTCAAAAGTGAAAACATATTGTTCTTTTGTGCTTTTAAAAAATTGCCATATTTTCTTGTCATTCTTTCATTATATGATCTGAGTGCTAGTTATATTCCCTTTTCCATCTTATTCTACCTTGGTATTGCATTGAATTCAATATGAATGTAGCCTTCTTCATAAAAGGAGATCATCATCTCAATAAACATTTTAGAGTGTTCATTACCTGGTACTGATAAATAAATGATTTTCTCTGTAAGCAGTGGCTATGAAAGTAACTAGGAATATAACCTTGTCCCATTTTTTTTTATTTTTCTCCAACCCTTTACTCACTTGTGACCTATTAGATATCTTAGCTTGTTTTTTCAGTTACATTCTTTTGGTATAAGCTGCTGATTACTACAGATTTGTTTTTTTTTGCTTCTCCAAAGCAAAAAAAAAAGCATCAAAAGCATTTGTGTATAGAAAATGTTAAAATATTAAACTACTACTTGTCATATATGTGTAATGTCAAGTAAAGGCAACTTCCAAGGTTCAGATTACCAGCATAGCAAAGCCCACTTATTCAGCAAACATTCATAGAACAGAGAAAGTCAAAATACAGCATAACTCATTTATTTAGCAAGCAAATTCTCAATTCAATCCAAGCTCAACTCTACCCCTAGAGAGTACCTTCCTTTAGTCAGTCAAAGTCTCTTCTCAAATGGAGATAATTCTCAATTCATAAACAAATTACATTCATTTGGTAAATCACAGAGCACAATAAGGCCAAAGATGTCCCACCCCTGGACTCAAAGTAATTACAATACCATCCACCAAGCACTTTCTCAAAAAGGAGCAGGAGAGCACAAAAGGCTATCCACTCTTAAGCCTTAACAAGGTCAAGATAACATCTCAGCATTGAAAACCCAAGGCAAGATTCTTCTTTCATCTTCACTTCAGTCAAGCCCTCAGCAATCTCACTTCCAGGGGAGACAATGCTCAACAAAGTCATAGCCAGTGTCATCATCAAGTCAATTTTTGCCTGTAGAAAAGTCCAAGAACTCCTGAAAGTACCAGCAAGGCCCCCTTCCAGGATTTCTGTGAACATACAAGAAGAAAATCTTTCTCCAGGGCTTCTGCACCAACAGCCAGGTTCCAGAACCTCTACAACAGCAGCACTGTCTAACATCAGGTGAATCTGGAAAAACAACATCAAAACAGACAGACAAAATAGTGGCACCACCACCATGCCTCCTCAGTTCTCAGTAGCTCTAGGTGGCAGTTCTCAAAAGTCCTGGGCAGCTCCAATGGGCTCTTAGCAGTCTCTCTCAGCAATTCAGGCTACACAACACTGGATACTGCTCTTCCCAAAAGTCCTTCTTCTTCTGGTCTTTTCTGGCAACAAATCCCTGCCCTCAATTCATGGCTCTTTCCAGTTCAGCCCTCTCTCCTCACATCAACAAGTCCATCCCACAAGTGGGGCCCAGAAGCCCTGGGTCTCAACACTGAACCCAAAAGCAAGCCAATTAAGGCCCATCTCCAAACTCCATTACCATTACAATAAGTATAACTCAGACTATGAAATTATATACTTCCAAGACCACTAAGATAAGAATGGATTAGAAAACACAACCCAAGCAATTCAAAAGGTATTATGGGAAGTCTCTATTCTCTCATTAAGGCAAGTCAGAAGAGTCTTGCTTTTCCAGGAAAGACAAACACTCATAGGAAGAAAGATTTCTAATGAAATTCATTTGAATGCTAATGAGGACCCAAATCCACTTCTTGTTCCCTTGTCAGTGAATTTATCAAAGAATCTTGAATTGAAAGGGCCTTCAGAGACCATCTAGGCTAAACTCATATCTATAGAGGCAACTCTTTGAAAAAATGTCTTCTTGAAGACCAGCTAAGAAGACAGTCTATTATTAGGAAACTGTGGCCGGCTCAAATCTACCTCTTGCAGCTTACATACACTGGTTCTAGAACTTCCTTCTGGAGTTAACAGAACAAACATGACTCATATTAGATAAGTATTTGAAGAATATTTCATGTAGACATAAAATTTTCTATTCAGGATAAGTATCCTCACTTCTTTCAACTGATCCTCATACAGCATAATCTGCACTCCATCATGTTCATAGTACTTCTTTGGATGCATTCCAACAAGTCAATACAACAAAGACCAACAACAACAATCTATGGGGGAAGAAGCTCATGAGTTCAAAAGTTCAATCTTCCTTTTTCCATTAAATGAAAAACTGCAGTTTTTCCATCAGTCACTTTTAATTGAAGAAAAACCCTGAGTCAAGTTTAAAATGCAGTGATCTCTTTAAACACTTTGCTTCAAAAGGAATTATTATCCCAGCATCAGCTGCAAATCACTTCGTGTCAAGGAAATATGTTGTCTTCTACACCTTTAAGTATCCTGATTCACTTCTAGGTTGTCTGTTATTACCTCTACCAGCTAACACAATGCCATTCCTGAAGGAAAAAAAAAGAAAAGAAAACCCAACCCAACACTTTGCTGCATATAAGAAACAAGCATAAAGCAGGTACACATAGAAAAGAAGTTATGGAATGGAACAAAATTTCTCACTTGTTAGTCAAATGTGAAAGAAAAAAAAGTGATGCTTCATTCATAACTTTGAGAAAGAAACAGTAAAAATATGCTCTTCCAAAAGAAGTTGTATCAATCAGTCAGTCATGATTTCAAAACCTCAATCACAGTGAATGTTCCAGCTTTGAATTTCCTTGCTGTTTGCTTAAGGTACAGATCTTTATCAGTTTATCATCCAGAGAAGAAGTCATCACCCAGAAATTTTGTACTTTATACCTAGAAAGTTAGTAAAGATGATGAAAGATTGAAATAGTGCTAGAAGGGCTACAGTGTGTGTTGTTAGGAATCAGTCCCATAATTTTGGAAAGCAAACACAATATGAGATGGCTAAGTGGTGCAGTAGATAGAGTGCTGGGCCTAGAGTCAGAAAGACCTCAAGTCAAATCTGGCGTAAGACATTTACTGACTGGGAGACCTTGAGCAACTCACAAATCTGCCTTAGTTTCTTTCATTGTAAAATGATGATACTACTACTACTACTACTACTACTACTACTACTACTACTACTACTAATAATAATAATAATAATAAATGCTTACCTCATTAGTTGGTTGTGATGCTTAAATGAGCTACTATTTTTAAAAAGTATTTATTACAGTGCTGGCACAGAGAATACATTTAATAGATACATGTTGCCTTAACCTCTTCTCAATTAATCAGAAATATGTCAGTTTGCCCTCATATTGTTTAATCTATCTTCACTTTTTGTTATAACTTAACTTTCATAATGAAAAAATATCCCGGAGTCCTACAAAAGTCCTAAAAGATTAACTTAATTAGAAAGTTAATTAGTCAAACTTATATTGAGTTATTATCTTATCAATTTGGTGATTTTATCACACAGATACAAATCTAAAAATGTATATGCATGAATAAATGTGTGTATGTATGTTTATGTGCATGCACATGCACCTGCCCATTTTGTATGACTTTTGTCCATTCCTTTTATAAATTCATCACAGAAGGATCATCAGCATTTCTAGAGTCATGATCAAGTTTTCCTGACATTATGAGGATTTGAAGTGTAAGTGTGAAAGCAGTGTATCAGTGTTTCTCAGTTCTTGACATGTGACCAATGTGCCTTCTTTTTCAACACTACATTCTTCTTTACATTGTTCTCCCTCATAATTCCAAGTATATAATATATTACACAGAAAAAACACATGCATACTGACCTAATACCTCTCTGTTCCCTTTAAGACGAAGAGATCACAGAAGTGTGAGAAAGACCACTCTGTACAAAAATATTTATTGCAGCTCCCTTTGTGGTGACCAAAAAATGGAAATTAAGGGAATTCCCATCAACTGGGGAATGGCTAAAGAAGTTGGGGTATATGAATGTAACAGAATACTATTGTTCTAGAAGAAATGTGGAGGAGGCAGTCTTTGTATTCTCGTGGAGAGACTTATACAAACTGATGCTAAGTGAGAAGAACAGAACCAGGAAAAATTTGTACATAATCACAGACACATCATATGTGTGATGACCAGCTTTGATAAACTGGACTTTTCTCAGAAATGCACAGGTACAAAACTACTCTACAGGTCTGAGGATGGAAGGAGATATCTACATTCAGAGGAAGCTCTAGAAAGAACAGAGTTTAAATGGAGACTGAACTAATCTACATGATATCATTCATTTTCATGTTTGGTTTTCTTTCTTTTTCCCATTGTTCACTCCATTGGTTATAACCCTTCTATACAACCAGAGTATTGTACAATGTGAAAGTATTTGCAGATCCTGTACTTGATTGCTTGCTGCCATGGGGAGTGGGGGGGGGG